>JAJMAV010000003.1:0-200605 GCA_030565045.1 Starmera caribaea
ATATTAATAACAATGAAAGATTGATTTTAGATATCGTGACACAGATTGGATTTATCACAGTCTCCATATTAAGGGATAATTATCAATGGTCAAGTTTAAAATCAAAGGAAATCTTGAATCATATGTTAATGAATGGTTATCTTTGGTTAGATGATCAAGGGAAAGAGAAATGTTATTGGGATCCTTCTTGGATTAATAAACTATAACCAACTAACTACTACTACAATCATGGTCAAATATTAGCAATATAATTTTTGGCCTTTAGCCTTTTAATCATTTAAAAAAAAAAAAAAAAAAAAATTGGATACAACAAGTGATAAACATCCAATTCAAATCATTCCAGTTCAAGTCAAAATTCAGCACTATAATTTTCCAAAAATTTTATGCAAAAACTCCTTAAACTCAAGTTGCAATCTACTGGGGTCTGATTTCTTCTTCAAATAGACGCAACAATCAATGAAAACCGAAGAAATATGAACATAAATGAATCCAAACAGAACAAATAAAATAGCACTGGCCTCATCTTCGAAAAAAAGTTCAGGTTCTTCATTTTTTTGCAAGTGTCTATTAATTAAAATAGCTATAATCATCATCACCACACCTCCAAGTAAAAGACAGAAGGATTTAATTCTTCTTCTGCTTGGAATACAATTGAATATAACATTTCTGAAAATGAAGAAATAGAAACTCAACCAAGCAACACGAATTGATTTGTATGCACCATCCATTTTGTCTTTAAACCAATGAATTTTTCCCTTAGCATCAACATCAACATCAACATCATCAAATTCAACAAAACGATGTTCTTCATCATCTTGTTCCTTTTTATTTGCCAAATACAAAACTAAAGAATCATGATAAAACAATTTATCAACCGGTTCCACTTCTTCTTCAACCAAAACAGTCAACTCATCATCATCCAAATTTGGTGTATTCATATCAAACCCAAAGATCATAATAAACACTTGTCTGAGGGAGAAATTCTGTAAAAACAACGCAATAACAAACAAAACTTTTTGAAACCATAATGGGATAGAAGAATTCTTACCAACAAACATTGAAATGAAACCATCATTCAAATCAAGATCCTTTGGCGAATTAATAAGGAAAAGAAACAACAATAATTCTTTAAACTGCTTTTCATCATCACTCTCGATTTCAGTTTCATCAACATGTACACCTTTCTGGTTCAATAATGGTTCACCAATATCTTGCTTCTTTTGAACACCACCACATGACATTAATTTCCATAACTGGGTCCAAGTGAATTGATTGTAGACAACTTGTTGATAATAGTTTTGAGCGTTACTATTCAAGAACTGAATACCGATCTCGTTTCTAGGTGGTTGTTCCATTGTATGACGACCTATTTTCTCTTGATTATAAACTGAAATAACCACTGAAAGTCTTTAATTGACTAGTTTTTGTTTGTTCAGACAAGCAAGTTTTTTTGTGTTTTATAGTGAAACAATTTCTCGTTAATCCGTCAAGAAAAGATGTCACAGAATTTGAACAATTGACACATGAGACCATCCGTTTTGGTGATGATAACCATTGACATTTAGTATCATCAGCTGAGTTAGTTTCAATTCTTATCAATTCCTTGACATGAAATGACGTAAAACACTACAATCATCATCAAATACTTCATCCCATGTAATTGAAAGATAATAAATGACATTAAAATCACTAAGATGTTTTTTTTCAAAGCTTCAGCACGAGTTCTCTTTTCTTGAACTTCCAAATAATAAGCAAACACCGATATTATATGAGTGAAAATGAACCCCATTATTGTAACAAATATGAAAAATTCGTCCCAAAAGCTTAAATTTGCATCTTCTTGGAATATCGTTTTCTTCACGTAGATGATACAGCCAACAACCACCAGAGTTTACAGAAAGCGCTATATGTAGCTATTCTGTTTCTCCGTGGAATATTTCTATAAAGAACATTATTTGTAAAAAATATGTTAACAATGAAAATTATCATAAAGCAACATTTAAATGTAGTGACTACCACTTCTAGTAACAATTCCAAAACTGCTTTCATCAGACCTTCATCATCATCATAATCATCATCATCATAAACACCACGTTCTGGTTTTGGTAATGATTTTACCAAACTTTTATAGTAATACAATTTCTTAATTGGTTTGATTTCCTCAATGTCTTCTGGAGATCCACAATCATTGATATCAAAATTAAGCACCAGTTTGAAAAAAGCTTCCAATGAGAGGTGTTTCAGGAATAACGCTATAATGAAAATAATTTTCTGGACAAAAAATGGTAAATATTTGCCTTCAATCACTGCTTTTATGAAAAACTGACGATGAATGATATCCGATGGATCTGTAATGACAAATAAAAAAATTAATGTTTCTTTAAACAATTTTACCCCATTATCTTCTTCTGTACCAAATTTGGAGACATTAATGTGCTTCTCACTTTTTGCTTCTCCTTCACGAGTGTCCTTGCAAAAAAAATCTAAGTTGAATAATTCCATCCAGGTCAATTGACTATAGACATTAGCACAAAAATCATTTTGTCTGTTGAGATAAATCCATTCTAATCCAATATCATCATCGTCCTGTTCACCTAAATTGGAATTTAATGCACCATAAGAGGAGGATTCTTCTTCTTTTTGTCCAAGAAGAAACCTGTACAATTGACTGATATTTTGTTAATCATTGATGCTTGACGGTGGTGAAAGTTGCAAGTTTCTATTAACTCACTCATCTTCATCATCATTCATGATGATTTCCACCAGATTTATCAGTTTCTTCTTTATTCTTCGGGTTTTAAATTGAAGCGAAAAACCAACAGTTTTATGAAAAGCTAGTGTTCAACATAAAAAAAACTCATTTGAGTAGCATCTGTTTACAACAGTTGGACTTGAAGGATTTCTTTACTGTTTTCTATCATGTCACCTCCAATCTTAGTGAAAACTTCCAGTTCTTTTCCACAGCAGCTTCAACTTCATATTTGAACCTCCTCCATCATTCTCATTATCCCCCTTTCCTTCAATCTTCCTCTATCTCTTCTGTCTTCTTCTTCTCTCATTCACCATTACTTTCTCTTCATTCAAAATGTAAACAAAAATTTGTAAAATTCTTTTTTTTCTTTTCTCATAAATTATTAAAGATTTATGTATCAACGAACAATGTCAACAGCAACAGCAGCAGCAGCAGCAACTGCGTACAAGCCAGAAGACTGGACAGTATCATCCAACGAAGCACTCAAACTCACAATCACAGACGACTTCAGAGACGCGTCTTTCCACCCTGCTTTCACATACCCAATTTTCGGAGAATCTGAACAAATTTTTGGGTTTAAAGATCTAGAGATTGAAATCAAATTCGATTCAGTGTCGTTTTTAACATTACTCAGTGTGAATTACAAAGAATGTTTACCTACTATTGATGTGAATGCCGAGGTGATTGATAAATTGAAAGAATTCTTACCAAATTCCACAATTATCAACAATGAGGAAAAATTCAATAAATCCATTGAAAAATCAAGAGAGAATATAACTCAACATTTATCCACATTGGAGACAATTGCCACTTATAAGATCAGAAATGAAACTTTCAAGGTTTTGAAGACAAATTTTAATAATGGATTAAACCTGAATTCTGTGGAATTATTGAAAAGATTACAAATTTTTGTATTATTTTTCATTGAAGCAGGTTCTTATATCAGTTCTCAAGATAATCTGTGGGATTTTTATCTAGTTGTGTCAGAATCAACTAAAAAAATTATTGGATTCACCACAGTTTACTCATACTTGAAATTCAACAATTCAATTGAATTTGATGAAATTTTTGAACATAAAATTAGAACCAAAATATCACAATTTTTGATTCTGCCTCCTTATCAAGGTGTCAATCATGGTCAATTCTTATATAACTCATTGTTTGAATATTGGTCAAATAATAAACTAATTGAAGAAATTACAGTGGAGGATCCAAATGAAAGATTTGATGATTTAAGAATTTTTAATGATTTTAAAAGACTGTTTGAAAATGGGTTCTTGAATGAATTACCAACAAGCTTGAAATTGCTAACCAGTGACTGGTTCAAGATAAATGCTAAAAAATTCAAAATTGAAATCAATGAATTCAAGAAAATCGTGGAATTAGCGTATGTATACCATGATTCAATCAAAACTGCAAGATTATTGATAAAGAAACGATTATTTGAAAAAAATAGAGAAGGTTTATTAGATTTAGAAATCAGTGTTAGAAATGATAAATTACAAACTGCTTATTCTCATATCAAAGAAGATTATGATAGACTGATTGAAATGATTAAGAATTTCAATTATGTATCTGAAGATACTACTCCATTGGGTACCAAGCGTGCAATCAATGAAGATGAAGAAGAAGATGAGGAAGAACATTCAATACAAAAGAAACAGAAATAGTAGAGTGATTAAAAGAAAAAAAAAATTTAATGAAATTAGATCTTATAGCCAAAAAACTTGTGTAGTGCATGTAACCAATTCTAAACCCTTTTTCTAACAACACAGCAAATTCAAACAACCATCTGCATGATATCATCTGAAGTCATCATCATCATCAAGTTCCAATCACTTCATTGCTGTTTTCCCAAATTCACCTTTCCAAAATGACAGTACCTGCATATTTTTTGCTAAATTTGGTTCAAAACACCATACATAACAAGAAAGCAACAAAACCACTTGAATTAAAAATTTAATTCCAAACGTTTCATGAGCAGCAAAATAGCAAATAAGCAACTTTTACACACTCTCCCAATCAAGTTAAAATTTGTCACAAAATCACCTTCAATTGAATTCTTATATAAAAGCAACAATTGAATCCACTTTTCTTCTTCTTCACTCCTTCAGGTACCACACACTAATCACACTACATAATCAAAAATGCACAGAACTTATTCATTAAGAAACCATAGAGCACCAACTGCCTCTCAATTAGAATCCCCTGCACCACCAAGATCAACTGCAAGATCTAAATTTTTTGGTTCAGGTTCTTTAACTTCAAGTTTCAAGAAAAATGCAGCTAGTTCATTTGGACCAGAATTAGCAAGAAAATTAAGCGCTTTAATTAAAATTGAAAAATCATTGTTAAGAAGTATGGAATCAGTGGCAAATGACAGAAGAGAAGTTGCTAAACAATTGTCATTATGGGGTGAAGATAATGATGATGATGTTTCTGATATCACTGATAAATTGGGTGTTTTAATATATGAAATTGGTGAATTAGAAGATCAATATATTGATAAATATGATCAATATAGAGTCACTATGAAAAACATTAGAAACATTGAAGCATCAGTTCAACCATCAAGAGATCGTAAAATCAAAATCACTGATGAAATTGCTCATTTGAAATATAAAGATCCTCAATCTCCAAAAATCACCATCTTGGAACAAGAATTGGTTCGTGCGGAAGCTGAGTCTTTAGTTGCTGAAGCTCAATTATCAAACATCACCAGAGAAAAATTCAAAGCTGCTTATAACTATCAATTTGATTCTCTTAGAGAACATTCTGAAAAATTGGCTTTAATTGCTGGTTATGGTAAAGCTTTATTAGAATTATTGGATGATGCTCCAGTTACTCCTGGTGAAACAAGATTAGCTTATGATGGTTATGAAGCTTCAAAACAAATTATCATTGATGCTGAAACTGCATTGGCTTCTTGGACTTTGGATCATGCTCAAGTTAAACCTGCTTTATCTTTACATCAGGAAACTGTTTATGCTGAAGGTGATGAAGGTGAAGTTGAAGCTGCTGAAGCTGAATGGGCTGGCCATCAATAAGTTTGATGATTGTTTGATTTTTGAATGATGATTTTTGATGATAATTCCTTTCCCTTCTATTTCAATTTATGTTAAGTGTATTAATTCCAACTTCACTACTTAAGAAACCAAGAGTGTGAGTTATAATGACTGTTTATTAATTTTAATTAATTTTAATTTGCCAAACAAACGTAGCAACTTGTTTTCTTCTGTAATTATTTCAAGCTAATAGCAAATTGATTTGGTTTAAATAATTGAAATTTTGAAACATTTCTATCCTTCTTAATCTTGATTTCATTTAAAGTTGCCAATTGTAAAATTTCATAAAAAGATTTAACGATAATTGATTTATTAACACTAAAATCATCATCTTCTTCATTTAAAAATAATTCATCAAATTTTATAACAGGTTTACCTAAATCTTCAATTTTATCTTCAATATAATTAAGAAATTTGATTGTTTGTTTATTTGGTCTTTTGTTTCTAGTATCTGTTTCTTCTAAATTATTATTTGCTAAATCATTTGGAGGTTCCCGATCATCAATATTACCAAATTCAATATTGTCATAATATTGATCTTCATTAACAGTTGGGAATTTTTGGAAATGATTTATTGAACTTGTTGATGAAGATCTTCTCAATCTTCTATCTTCAATGATTACAGGATCTGAATTTATTGGATTATCAATATTATAAAAATCATCATCATTAAATTCTAAATTATAATCATTGATATTTTCATTATTCGTATTGAAATTTAATAGCGTACCTTCATCAAGAGGTAAATTTAGTCCGATTGAACTTGCTCTTGAATTTCTTCTTGAATTTGATGAGTTTCTTTTAATTTCTAAGGATTCACTTGATCTTCTTGAATTACGAACAAGTGCATCAATAAAATCTTCATTTTCTTCGTTGACTTCTTGAATTTGATTTTTTCTTTTTCTTGAAGTGAATGAATTATTGATTTGAATCAAATTTGTTGGAAATAAAGATTCAAAATCCGGTAAATGATCATAATCTTTCAATAAATTCTCTATTGAATATTTTTTCAAATCTTCATCATTCTTGTTCATTCTTTTTGTATGAATTGAGTTCATATAGGAGACATAATTATCTCTAAAGTTTCTTAAATCATCAGTTGTCAACATTAAATTATGTTCATCAGATTGAATAGGTTGAAAATCTAAGTTTGAATTATTTTTATTTCTCCTCTTCTTCAAGACTATGGATTTACCTTTATCATCTTTTGAATTTCTTTCTTCGACAGCCTCAATCACATCATTTTCCATATTTTGAGGTTCCTCCAAATGATTATTTGGTTCAAAATTTTCAATACCTTGATCATTATCCATTTCATGAATTTCAAAATCATTGATATTTTGAATTTCTAAATTATCAGCACCAAAATCCAAATCTAAGAATCCATTGTTATCATTCAAAATATCATTTTCATTATTATTTGTTAAATCCCCTTCATTCAATAGAAATCCATCTTCATTGAAAATAAAATCCGGATTTAATTCAGCATCTTCTTCATGAATAATTGAATTACCAATATTACGATTAATAATTGAATTTCTATGATTCAAAGCAATTGAGTTATTTGCGTGAATAATGGAGGCAGTATTGTTATTAATATCCCACTCTTTAATCATATTTCTGTTCACCACTCGTTGTGTGTTCATATTTGAGGATTGAGTTAAAACCAAATTATTCTGTCCATCGTTATTTGAATCATTCAAGAAGTCCAAGCCCTCCATTGGAGGTAGTAACCCAATATTGATGTTGAACAATGGATCATCATTTAAAAACAGTTGTCCCGCTGCAGTAGAGCGATTATTTGTGTATAGATCGTTATTCAATTGATTCAAATCATTTAACAAATTTTGGTTGATCAATAAAGTGCCAGCACCGTTCAACAAATCACCATTTTTCTTCTTGTTGAACAAGTCTCTTTGAATCTTCGTTTTAACTAATGACGCGTCGTTATTCAAATAATCAGTTTGTTGTTTGTAAATCAATGCAACACCGTATAATAAATTTGAAGTGAAACGAAGTCCCAAAGTGTTTGGTGGGTTCTTGATGACATTACAAGTCTCGGGAATAGAGACAGACTGGATTTCTTTCTTTGAGACTTTCTTATAACTTGATTTGTTTCCTAAAGTTGATAGAAGCCTGTTGTTGGTTGTTGTTAATTCTTCTGATCTGAATAGTGGTTTCTAGTATGATGTGCGTACGTACCACACAGTGGCAACTCCTGAATTCTGGTTGAGAAACACGTCCTGGTTCAAGATCATTGTAGAGTGCTTGTTGCTCTAAAAGAGAAAGATTTCGGTGGCAAATCAGTCTGTTTATATATCAACATTTGTAGAGCGCGTCGTAGCATAATAAACCAGTTATTTAAAAGCATGATCCAGTGGTTCAAACAGCAAGTAACCAACATCATTGTAATCCTCTCATCCACCTCTATCTCATCATCTCATCAAAACTCTGCCGCCATGAGCAAACAACTCAAAATCTTCCTTTCTTTGTTGCAAATCTATGGGAAAACATCATGAATTGGTGGTTTTCTCCAGAATATAAACAAAAAGCTGAATGCGCCACAACCTAAAAATTCCAGCAGAAAAAAAAGAATGCGCCACAAAATTCAAACTCAAATTTTTCTCGGGAAATCTGGAAAAAACCCGAAATTTAATGACAGAAAGAGTGGCATAATTTTGGAAATTTAACACCTAAAATCACATCATTGGCAAGAAATATTCAGCTTTTTATAGGTTAAGTCCACTTTCTTATGTCCTTCAGGTGTAATTTCTGTTTGAAAAAATCATATTATAAAACAAATTCAGTTAATTTTTATTCTTTTAAACACTTAACCAACAATTCACCAAGTTCAAACCCAATATGACCAACCCACAGCTAAAGAAACAGAAAATTGATCAACCAACTGAACCATCTAAAGCCAGAAAACCGCTCATTTTAAATGCATTTCTTATGGGCTCAGCAGGTCATCAAACAGCTGGTATCTGGACCCATCCAAGAGATCGTTCTTTGGAACTTTATGATTCAATCGAATACTGGCAAAATCTAGCTAGATTATTAGAAAAGGGGAAATTCCATTCATGTTTCATTGCTGATGTGTTGGGTCCTTATGATGTTTACAACGGTCCTAAAAATTTTGACGCGGTTGCTAAAACAGGTGCTCAATGGCCAATCTCTGATCCTTCCTACTTCATTCCAATTATGGCTGCTGTGACTAAATCTTTGAATTTTGGTATGACT
The DNA here is from genome assembly GCA_030565045.1 of Starmera caribaea. NCBI lineage: Eukaryota > Fungi > Ascomycota > Saccharomycetes > Phaffomycetales > Phaffomycetaceae > Starmera > Starmera caribaea. The sequence goes on from JAJMAV010000003.1 coordinate 9,058, forward strand.
TTCAGTACCATCAGTGAAGAGCCGTATCACTTAGCTAGAAGAATGGGGACATTGGATCATTTAACTAATGGTAGACTTGGTTGGAACGTGGTAACTTCTTATTTGGAAAGTGGTGCTAGAAATTTACTAAATGGTGCAAGTTTACCATCTCATGCTGAAAGATATGAAAGATGTGATGAATACACCAAAGTGATTTACAAATTGTTGTTATCTTCATGGAGAGAAGATGCTTTCAAAGCTGATAGAATTTCAAGAGTCTTAACAGATCCAGAATTATTAAGAGAAATTAACCATGAAGGGAAATTTTTCAAAGTTGCTGGTCCTTCAATTACACATCCTTCAAAACAAAGATTACCTGTTATTATTCAAGCAGGTACTTCTTCAAAAGGTATTGAATTTGCCGCAGAAAATGCTGAAATTGTGTTTCTTTCTGCATTTTCCCCAGAACAAATAGGTCCTAAGATTGCCAAAATTAAGCAGTTGATGGTTGACAAATTTAATAGACCAATTGACTCGATTAAATTTATTGGATTAATCACGGTGATTGTTGGTAAAACTCAAGAAGAAGCCGAGGCAAAATTCAAAGAATATAAAAGTTATACCAATCCAGAAGGTTCACAAGCGCTATTTTCAGGTTGGACAGGTATTGATATTGGTAAATATCAATTGGATGAAGAATTAGGTGATGTAAAATCGAATGCAATTTCTTCATTCATTGACAATTGGAAAATTGCGGTTCCAGGTGTTGAGAAATGGACTAGGGAAGTTATTGCTGATCATATTAGAATTGGTGGCTCCGGACCTCATTTTGTTGGTACACCAGAATCAATTGCAGATTATTTTGAAAAATGGATTGATGTTGGTGGTGTTGATGGATTCAATTTAGCTTACACTGTCTTACCAGAAAGTTTCGAAGATATTGTTGAGCTATTGATCCCTGAATTACAAAAAAGAGGATTGGCTCAAACAGAATATTCTGTTCCAGGTGGTACATTTAGAGAACAGTTGTATGGTAAAGGTCAAGTTCATCCAAGACCAGATCATATTGCTTCTAAATATCACTGGACTGCTGATTTATCGAAAAAAGAGTTTGAAAAGAAGTTAGAAGAATTGAATATCAAATAAACTATATAAATAAAAAACTAGAATGTATTACATCAAAATTAGAAGTGGTTATATAGATCTAGCAAATTTTCTTTGTAAATCACCTTTAATACCTCTCAAAACTTTGAAAATTGTATGTCTTCCATCATATAACGGGAATAATCCAACAACGAAGAAAGTAGCATATAAAGTCATTATAGAAAAAGTGACCCAACCTTTGAAAAAAGTTTTACTGAAAATATAATCTCTGTATAAAGGTAACGGCCATAATAATTGAGTAACAAGAATATTAACTATGGCATAAATCCATGCCCATTTAATGTATCTATTAGCTTTTTTTTCATATTCAGCTTTAGTTAAACCATTTCTCCAAATTCTTGTGTCATTTTGTTCTTCCACAGTTTGAACGTTTGAATCGTCTTTCTCATGAGATTTCTCTGATACAACATTTTCATCTTCCTCAACACTGTTTGCAACAATCTCATCCTGACTGGTATTAGAACCGTTTTCAGACTTCTCATCATTTGAAACTTCATCATCATCTATAACCAATTCAGCTTGTTGGAAAACATTCCAATCAAATTTATACGGTTTATAAGTCAATGAAATGATAATAGTAGCAACACATGGAGCAAACAAAGCAACAATTGATCCATAAAGACATGGCAATTGTTCACTTAAGGTTGTAACATTCAATTCACCATACATATGTTTTGCAGTGGCCAACCAAGTACCTAACCCACCACCAATACCAATGATTGGAGAAATGAAAGCAGCAGTTGTTGTTTGACAATCCCAAACCAATGCAGCTAAGATTGGACCAACACCTGGACAAATCAACATTGAATAGAAATAACCCATAAATGTAATTGATGCACCAACATAATGTAACATGATTGAAAACCCAGCTGCAAAAAAACCAAAAAATATGACACCAAAATGTGAAATTCTTATCAGATTTCTATTCTTAGCTTGTGGATTGATATAAACTTTATAAATATCAAATGAAATAATGGAACTAACTGAAATAGTTTCTGCTGACACTGTAGAAGTACACGATAAATACATACTTAATAAAGCTGCACCAACTGCACCCCTTCCTAACAACGCATATAATGTATACAAGATACCATATGCATTATTAATATCATCAGTGCTCATTGGGTTTGGATATAATGGGAAAGATGGTGTATTTTCCAAGACACGATTCAATAAACCCCAAATAGTTCCAATTGGGAATGAAAGACAGTAGATACATAATGAACCAATGATATAACCTGGTAATGTAGCTGTGATATCAGCAGAGAAAGCTTTTTGCCAGAAAGAACTGTCCATAACGGAAAGACCCATATCACCAAAACTGTGTAACAAAAAGAAGTACCATGCACCTTGAGATTTCATTGTTAATAATGAACCTTTATAATTACCTTGAATGTATAAGCCACTAGTTTTTTGATAATGAACAACCATATCATATAAATTACCAACACTTTTAATCTCTGGATGAGTGACACCAGCAGTAGCAAAATAGATGAAAATGATCAATGCAATAAAAGTGTGTAAATAATCAGTTAAGAAAGTAGCCTTCAAACCAGAAACAACTGTATATAGAACAACACCCAAAGGCAGCAACATATTAGCAGCAACTGGATGAATATTTGTCAATGCAATGAAAACAGAAGTTGCACCCAAGACCATACTAGCAGTACTTAACAAATTATTCACCAAACATAGGAAAATGTACAAGATATGAGTGGCGGTACCATATCTCAACTTAATGATCTCTAACGAGGTGTGGGCGTTTGGGATCTTTTTTTTAGATTCAGCAGCAATAACTGCAAGAATGGCAATTTGAACAGATGAACTTGCAGCATAAAGATAACCAACACCAATTCCATAACTATAAGTCATTTGAGCCGACCAAATCAACACAGTTGCCCACATCCATGATGATAAGACAGCAGAACCAGTAAGACCAACACCAACAGATCTATTGGCAACCATGAAATTTTCTGTTGATTCTTCATTTTCATTAAGGTAACGACGAGAAAACCAAGTTAATAGTAAGATTAAAGCTGCAAAGAAGAATCCAACACCAACAAGGATTCCATAGCCCACACCTTGATCTAGGATATCGACTTTTGAGACAGCCATTTTTTTGTATTGATGCCAATTAGTGATCTAATGTTCATCATGAGTATCAAATTGATCATGAGCTTGAGTATTTAAATCAAGTTGGTTTAATGCCACTGTAAACCATTGAAGGATAAAATTAGGTTCAAGATGTGCATAACTGCGTAATATTAATCGTTCACGAAGTCATCAAAGTACAATAACTGGATAACCACACAAATTGTGTCAATTTTCAATTAAATTTATATCAGGTTGAAATTGTAACTGGATGGAACATTGCAGTACAATGTAGTGGATGTTTAACTGGCGTCACAAGTTACAACACAATAAGCATCAGATCCATTTGTTGGTGCGGATGGTGGTCAAGCTAGAAACAGAGCAGTAAGCGACTGAGAAGGTTGAAGCAGCACTTTAATGAATATTGAAAGTTCAGTAACTAGTTGGTTGTGAAGAAAAAAAAAATTATTGTGGCAGCCACACTAATATTTGTTCAGTATTGCAGATCATAAAGATTTGACTCAAGAATTGAGTAGAATTAAGACGACAAAAAAAACTAGCATTTACTGTGTGAATTAAAGTGATACAAAACTGAAAGACAATACATGACTAAATGATCAAACATCTGTAAATCCTATATTAAATTCATTCTTCTTGATATTCATCTGGATAAAATATCAAACGTTCAATACCATCTTTGGTCAACAACACTTGTCTTATCACACCACCAGAGCTTCCATCCCACTTAATAGCTTGAGATAAAGCTGTTTTAACAAACTGTATAACTTCTTCTTTAGACATATTATCTTTATAATTTTTCTTACACCAACCATAAATAAATGCAGATCCTGAACCATCAATGACATAAGGTTGTTTATGAATGGATCCACCTAATGGTATACTATAAACTTCACCATTTGATTTCTCATCATAACCGGCAACAATCAAACCAGCATGAAGCATATCTTTATTTGAATAAATCAATTCTTGTAAAACTGAAGCGGCAACTTTGGTTGGAGGTGCTTTCCCGTGTTGCGCAGTGTACATTTCCAAATGGTATTTGACAATATCAGCAACTGCCTGTGTGTCAGCAGCAGAACCAGATCTACAACACCAAACTTTATCATGAATTTGTGTTAATTTATCAGTGACACTAAGAAGCAAAAAAAAGGTTAGTATTGATTTTTACAAACTTTACGATGAAATAACCAAAATGACCTCTTACCGATTTGCAATATAAGCACCTGTGGTAGTACGACTGTATGAATGTTGTTAGTATCAAATTGATCAATCTTGTTGTGTAAAATATATGTGATGATATAATAAAACAAATAATAAAAAGAACATACGAATCAGCACCTAAAATAACCCCATCAGCGTACTTGACTGCCATGCTGTGTGTTTGTTAGTTCCTTCAAGTCCCAATTGAACATGAATTGAGTGTGTGATGGACATACATAGAGGTACCAAGACTGTTATTGAAAAAAGTTAGTTATTCCTAAAAGCTGAAACGGATCGCAAAAAAAAACCAGCTAGTACGAACCTGACTTCACCTTTCTTCAAGTGGTTGATATCGACTGAGATCCCGTTCATCTTGTGCAAGTCTTTTCTCTCGTTGGTTGTTTGTTTCTCGTTGTTTACTTCAAATTCTGAATTATTTGCCACTGAAATCTGAGATTTTGTTATTAGAAGCTCAGAAATTTACCCTCCGTTAGAAAGAACACGAAACGAAATTATCAACAATCAACGGGCTGTATAAATTTATGTAGTCAAATGAACAGCACCGTGAGAAGATCCAAGATGAAGCTGTTGTTGGTTGTCTCGTTGCTCTGTGCAGCTCTTGCCACAGCGTTTGTCCCTGAGCAGACTTGGGAAAACGTCCGTTACGAACGTTCCATCAATTTAGGGAAATCTTATTCCAGAGAGAATGTGTTGTTTGAAATCAAGAACATTGATTCTAAACCAAACCAAGTTTATTACATCGCAGTGCCAGACTACGTGTACAAAAACATTGGTCTTTACACCGCATCAACAAAAGATTTAAGTGTGTTGTTAGAGACAGAGTTGGTTGAAGATGATGAATCAACTCCATTGTTGGAAAATTTAAGTGTGAATTATATCAAAGTTACATTACCACAACCAATTGCACCAAAACAAACATTCGAAATCTCATTAAATTTGGTTGTCATTGAACATTCGACTCCGTTACCAGCGAAAATTGAAATGGGGGATGAACAAACTTTATTATTCCAAACTTTCAAATTACCATTAAGTCCATATCACACGTTAGCTTCTAAATTGGTGATTACTGGTGTTGGTGAAGGTAAAGAGTTGAAATATAATGACGTTGAAATTGAATACCCAAGTGTCGTTGAAAATGATTCATTACTCTATGAATTCAATAATGATTCATTTAAACCATTCACCATCTCCAAGATGAACTTCCTTTATAAGCATAATTTGCCATTACCAAAAGTCACAAGTTTACAAAGAGACGTTTGGGTTTCTCATTGGGGCTCAAGTTTACAATTTGAAGAATTTTATAAATTAACTAATAGAGCAGCAACTTTGAAAAATGGATTTTCAAGAGCCGAGTTCATGTTGAAAAAATTAGGTACAACTGTGAGTTCATGTTTAGCTGCAGTTGAGTTTCATTTAACTGATAACGCTCAAGATATTTATTACACAGATTTAGTTGGTAATGTTTCAACTTCAAGAATTTTCAAAGATAAATTTTATATTAAACCAAGATATCCAATTTTTGGAGGTTGGAACTATAATTTCACCTTAGGTTGGACAAATAATTTACAAGAATATTTACGTGATTTGGGGAACGATAAATATTTACTCGCAGTACCATTGATCAATGGACCAGTTGATACAACTTATGAAGAAATCAAGTTTTCAGTTTATTTACCTGAAGGTGCAGAATTTTTGGATATTAAATCAGCGGTTCCATTTAATGAAGAAATTGATGGTTTTGCTAAATCATATTTTGATTTGAACGAAGGTCATGTTAAGAAAACCTTGATTTTCACTAAATTGATTGATGAAGTTTCAAGTTTGGAAGTTTTAATTAAATATAGATACAGTAAATGGGAGTTGATTAAGAAGCCATTAAATGTTGCTAAATATGTGTTTATGGCATTAGTGAGTTATTTCCTTATTTCTAAAATTGATTTATCTTTAGAGAAGAAGAAATCAGGTGCTAAATAAGTTTAATCAAACCAATAAACAATAACTACATTGAGAAAATAATCATATCATCGTAAATAAAGTTTTCTTCGTACAGTAGTAATATAAATAATGATGGTAGAAGCCTCACCAAACGTTTTCAGACTCACCTTTCATTCTAGGAACTCTTTTAGGCTCCCAATCTTCTTGAGCCATACCTTGTAATCTATAAAACTCGTCTTTCAAATCAACGTTTCTTCTTGTGGCCTTTAGTTTCATGTACTCATCTTCATCCACTTGTTGCACTTTCCTGTCTCTGTTTTCGTATCTAACTGCGGTAAAACTTGAAAGCCAGTAGGATGCCAAACCCATCGCAGTAAGGAATGGTAATCCAAACACCAAAAAGGGATGCTTCTTCATGACTTTTTGGTATCTTCCTGGCAGACTTGCGTCGTACATGGCTTGCTGTTTCTTTGATCTGAACTTTCTGTTACGCAACATTTCCTCTTTCTGTCTTCTTCTGTCTTCTTCTCTCTACCTATTCAAAAATATCAAAGAATCAAGTGATAAATTTTGTTACTTCTTCATTTTAAAGACAGAAAAAACCTGTAAAATCTCCGGGTAATGTTGATATTGGAGATTTTCTGTTTTTTTCATAAGAGTCGTTTCCTTAAGAAATTGAATTACAGCTGTTTATTTTATTCAAGTACAGCGAAGATTCACTTGATTTGAAGATTCATATAAACAGCTGGACTGTGGACTGAATCATTGAGTTTATTCATCGTTTGACTTTTTTTTTCTATTTCGTTGATCTATTGATCTATTGATTGGTCTATCAATTTATCACTCTGCTTATCATGAACGAATACCAACCTTTGGATCCTTCTTCCAAACCAAACAAATTCAACATCAAGAAAAAACACACCTTGATCATCATATCACTATGCCTAATCACTGCATTCACATCCCTTTTCTACCAACTCACACCAACTCATATCGCAAAACATCAAAAGAAAAACATCATTTTCATGGTCACTGATGGTATGGGTCCCGCGTCATTAGCATTAACAAGAGCATATAAACAACACCGTGATCAGACAGCGATAGATGATATCCTCACACTAGACAAGCATCTAATCGGCTCATCAAGAACAAGATCAAATGATTCAGTTATCACAGATTCTGCTGCTGGTGCCACGGCTTTTTCATGTGCAATGAAATCCTATAACAACGCTGTTGGTGTCGATCCATTGGGGAAACCATGTGGTACCGTGTTAGAAGCTTTGAAATTACAAGGTTATTTAACTGGGTTAGTGGTTACAACAAGAATCACAGATGCCACTCCAGCGGCTTTTTCAAGTCATGTTGGTTGGAGATCTTATGAAGACCTAATTGCTGAACATCAATTAGGTTATTACCCTTTGGGAAGATCTGTTGATCTAATGATCGGTGGTGGAAGAGCCCATTTCTATCCTAAAAATGATTTCAAATATGGTGTGCATGGTGCAAGAACTGATGATAGAAATTTAATTGATGAAGCTATTGCTAATGGCTGGAATTATGTTGGTAACAGATCAGAATTTGATGACTTGAGATTAGGAGAAAACGTTGAATTACCGTTATTAGCTTTGTTAACTGACAATAATATCCCATTTGACATAGATAGAGATGATTCAATTTATCCTTCTTTAGAAGAAGAAGCATTGACTGCTTTGAACGCATTGACAAAAGCAACTAAAGATTCAGATAAAGGGTTCTTCTTATTGATTGAAGGTTCAAGAATTGATCACGGTGGTCATAACAATGACCCTGCAGCTCAAGTTAATGAAGTGTTATCTTATGATAAAATGTTTAAATCAGTGTTGGAATTTGTTGATAACTCAGATGTTGAGACTATTATTATAAGTACTTCAGATCATGAAACTGGTGGGTTAGCTACTGCGTTACAAATCACAGATGATTACCCAGAGTATTTATGGTACCCAGAAGTGTTGAAAAATGTTAAACATTCCGGTGAATACCTAAGTTCTCAAATCATTAATTATAAAGGTGATGATTTGAAAAAATTCATTATTAAAATATTAGAGCATGATTTAAATATCAAAGATTATTCTAAAGAAGATCTTGAGTTCTTAACAACTAACCCACTCAAATCTCATTACTATTTAAACAACATGGTTTCTCAAAGATCTCAAACCGGTTGGTCAACTCATGGTCATAGTGCCGTTGATGTAAACATTTACGCATATTCAAACAAACAATCAACAATGAACTATTTATATTCAAAATTAGGAGGGAATCATGAAAATATAGAAATTGGTGAATTTATGAAAAATTACGCTGGTTTGGATTTGAATTATGTCACTGACTTGATTAAAGATACTCAACATAAACCAAAATTTGCGGTTGAATCAACTGGAGAAGATTCAATTGAAAGAATTAATGAATATCATAGTTATAGAAAACACTCATCATAAGTTTTTTTATTTAATGCATTTTAATACAACAAAGCTCATTTTAATCATTTGTCAAAGTATGTACATATATTCTACTTATTCTAATATTTCTAAATCACCACGATCAATAACATCCCCATCTTCTTGTTGCTGCACTTCAAATCCTTCTAGTTTTTTACTTTCTTCTTCAATCTCTAATTTAATTTGTTCACTTTTCTCTTGTGCCTTTGCACGATCTTTCTCTAATCTTTGTCTTTCCCTTTCCTCTCTCATTTTCTTTTTAGCTTTTTCTTGCTCTTTCAATTTTATCTCTTTTTTCTTTGCTTGTTGATTTTTTTTCAACTCTTCCAATTCTTTAATCTGTTGCCTCTTATCAGCAACTTTCTTTCTAATCTCTTCCACATACGCTGGAATTTTGAACCCATTAGCATGAAAATATTTCTCCAAACAATTTGCATTATCTTGGTTATCCCAACTTGCATCAAAAGACGGATCACAAACACATTGGTTTTTATAACGAAATGACGGATTTGATGGACATGATATAAATCCGGAACCATCGTTATAACCAATATTATTGAAAAATTGTACTTGAGATTTATCAGCTAATAGTGATACTCCCAAGGTGAACATTGTCGAAACATCCCAATTTTCATAGTAAATCCCATTCTTAGAATTTAAAAATTCAATTAAATTTTGATATCGATCTTGTTTGAAAAACGAGATCAAGCCAATTGATAAAGCTTGATTAAAATGACAAGTATTGAAAGTTTCACCTTTATCATCAGAAATAAATTCAATTAAATTATTTGATGAAATTTCCTTAGGTGTTTTTTCAACATACTCTAAAACATAATTCCAAAGTTTATTGAAACTTCCAACTCCTTTATTTGAGACAACTGAACTGAATCCAAACACTTTATTGTTTTTTTTCATAAATTCAATCAAATCAAACGGAATATCACAAGTCAATACCAGATCAATATCAAGTTTAATGAAATATTCATAATCATTCAATTCTTCCAATTGAAATAATTCACCTGACAAGAATCTATACGAATGTCTTCTAGATATGGCTTTTTCATATGGGATGTGCTCAGATAGAAATTTTCTTTTGGCTTCACTAATTAATTTCTTATCGATCCCTTTTGGATAACCAAGTTTAGATCTACCTAAAGTTGTATAAAAAATATTTGATGAAGTTAATGCTTGTAAACTAATCTTGAAACTTTTAGAGAAATTAACTTCTCCTATTATTAAAAAATCATATCCATATCTATAATTATATCTTGTTTCAATTGTTCTTATGGTGTATAGCAATTTTGGTAAATCACCACTTTTCGCAAATAAGATGAAAATTGCAGGTTTCTTATCGTTTTCTTCAGATACATCCACCAGCTGTTCATTTGAACCAATTTCAACATCAGCCAACTCCTTGTTTGTACTACCAGATCCATCAATCTTAGAAGTCCAATAGTTGATCTTATCTTGTAATGTCTCAATTGATAAGTTGATCTGTGATTCTTGATTTTGTTCAACGATCATCACTGTGACCAGCACAGCAAATATCAAAGCAGACATTAGCAGCAGTACTCTAGCTGGTGACATATGTCTCAATCGTTTGAACCATTGCATCTTATCGTTTGATATGTTGATATTGGAATTAAAAAAAAAAAATTAGAGTTTTATTAATATTTTGATTTTCTTCAGATTACAGTAGAAAATGAAAAGAGTTTGAAGAAGAGATTTAAGTCTACAAGTTTTAAAAAGTTTAAGAGGAAAATTTATATTGTTGACCGCCAGCAGTCAATTTCTATATAAATCAGTAGATGGATGAACAAGAACGATGTTATTAATACTGAATGAATTTAATTTCTTTCTGACTGTTGATGAGAGTTATTTAAAATTCCAACAGTAACAGAATGACTTCTATGTCTATTTGATTCATTACCATTAACATCATCACCATTGAAATGACTTAAATCTTTAAATCCATGATTATTGATATGGTGTTCTTTATTATAATGATTGATAAATGTTTGTGAAAGATGAGCATTAACATTTGCAATTGGAGTGGTTGGTGCATTTTTAGATAATGGTGATGAGATTCTATCAATTTCAATTGGTGTAAATCTTCTGGTTAGTTCTAACTGAGAATTTGAAGGTCTTGAAGATAATGAATTCGATCTATGGAGATCAATTTGTCCCACTGATTTTCTTGGTTTGAATTCAAGTGTTAATTCTTCATCTTCTTGATCTTGATCATCCTCATCTTCGTCTTCAGGTGGATTTGCAAATTCAATGATATTTGATCGGTTTCTTGTCAATAAAATTGGTGAATTAGCTTCTGATTCATAAGATTCTGATTCTGATTCTGAATCATCTGAGTCTGAATATGAGAAAAAACTATATTTTGGAGCATCACCACGTCTAATAACATTTGTGGAAGATTTCTTAAAATTTAATGGCTCAAAATTTGATTCTTGACTAGTTTTAATTTTGTTATCATGTTTAACACTTTCCTTTGTCTCGGTTTTAGATAATTCTAAATCATTAACTAAAACCGATGGAACTGAAAACGCAGTAATAACATCAGAAGTATTATCACCCGCAGGAATGTTGTACGGACGAACAGTACTGAAATCAGATTTGTGATCATCATTATCATCATCTTCTTCTTCTTCCTCCTCGTCCTCTCCATCATCTCCATCATCATTCATTGTAAATTTAGTTGCAACATGAGGTGGTACAACTTCCTCCTTCTTAACCTGAGTTGGTTTATTTAAAGTGAATCTATCCATTTTCAATCTATTATTGAATTGATTTGGTGTTGATGGTTGAGGATTTCTTAAACTTGAATGATTTTGATAATTTGAACCAAAAGAATCCAAATAAACACTATCTAATGAGGCAAAACTTGCATTAATTGGTAATGACACCGTGGTTGATTTATTTGCTTCAATTAATTCGTTAATGGAATCCGAGGTGTTTGAAGTGTTTGAACTTGAATTGTTTGTTGATGAACCAATACTTAATCTTTTGAATTTATCATCATCAATCAAATGACTTAGTGAATTTTTAGCAGTTTTATCAGTTAAAAATAAATCACCTTCTACCGTAGTTTTGGATTCTTTTGTTATATCGTTTGATTGTTTCATTGCAATAGTTGAATCATTTGAATTTCTTTGTGCTCTAATTGGAGAGGTTAAATTTGAATTATCTTCATCATTTGAGCTTGGATTTAAATTTGAACTTGAATTTGATCTTGATTGACTCAATCCAGCTAGTTCTAAAGCTTTAACAATACTTTTCTTTATTTTATTACCAATACCAGTAACAGCAATTTTAACATCTTCATTTGAAACTTGAATTTTATCATCTAAAGATCTTTGTTCTTTACAGAAAATTCTTGCTTTTGTCATTGGCAAGTCTCTTAACACCAAAGGATGTGATTTGATTTGTTGAATAGTCAATCTTTGTTTTGGGTCTTTCTCTAATAATTTACAAAGTAAATTTTTAACTTGAAATCTATCTTCTTCAGTCCAATTAAAATTATTTGGGAAAATTTCAGGAAATTTTAAATCTTTTGTTACAATTGAATTAAATAATTCAAATTCTGATTTCCCCCAAAATGGGATATCACCAAAAATCAAACAATAAAGTGTAACCCCCAAGGCCCAAATATCAACTTTATAATCAATAACAGGTAAGTTAGTTGTAGCATTATTATTACCATCAGTATTCAAATTCAAACTTGAATCATTCCAATTAGTTAAAGGAGAACATAATTCTGGTGCGAAAAAAGCAGGTGTACCAGCAGTTTTACATAAATCCATTTCATTTTGATCGATGTTAATCAATGATGAGGCAAATGAAACCCCAAAATCCGAAATTTTAACAACATTATCACTTGATAGCAAAAGATTGGCAGGTTTGATGTCTCTATGAATGATACCTTGATAATGTAAATATTCTAAACCTAAAACCACATCTCTGAAAATATTCATTGCTTGTGATAAATTTAAAAGTGGAACACCTTTAGAAATTTGCCATTTAATTTCTCCCTTTTCCAAATATTCCAACACTAGATAAATTTTTCTTGAATTAACATCATCTAAAACTTCTTTTAATTGAACAATATTTGGATGATTACATTTTTTCATAATGGCGATTTCTTTTCTAATTTTCTCCTCGTGAGTTTTATCCTGTGGTCTACCTAATTTTGGTCTGGAGGATCTATCAACAATTTTAATAGCAACTAATTCATTAGTGATCAAATCTTTAGCTAGTTTAACTTTCCCATGTTGACCACGACCTATTTCTTTGATTATTTCATAAGTGTTTAAAACTTTCCTATGAGAAACTGGATCATATTCCAAATAAACTTTATTAATTTCTTTCACTTCAGGGGATGAATAAACATGATGTGGTTTCAAATTATGAGCAGGTTCCAGTTTCCTTATGTTATTTTGTGAAGAATCCACAGTTTTGCAAAAAATGGAATTAAAGGGATTGATTTTTTCACTTAGTGGAGACCTTATATAACTTGAATGATCGTTGTGACTATTATTACTATTATTATTATTATTATGTGTTGTATTATGATTGGAGCATGAGCCATGCTTGTAGTGGAAGTTGAACAGTGAAGTGTTCGATCTTTTTCTGAACAGTTGTTGTTGGTGATGAGGATGATTGATTTTGGATTGATGCTGACGTTCCACTAATGAAGCCAATGAGTCTGTTGAGCTGAAAGGTGAGTTCAGTGGCGAGTCCGCTGATCTGTGCAGCAGTTCAGATACTTTCATCAGACTTGATTCATGATGATTTTTGCCACCACCATTAATGGTATTCAGACTGAAGTAATCTCTTGGTGTTGCCACCTCGTCTTTAGGATGTGGTGACAGTAGTCTCTCATGGTCCGAGTCCAGGACTTTGCTCTCCGAGACAATGGCAGGTGAAAGACCAGCTTTCAAAGAAGGCCCAATTCTGGAGCTCTGTCTCTCTTTGGGCACCATCTGGTGATTATGTGTTTGAATTTGATGTTGGTTATTCTTACTGGAGGTGCTCATGAACCATCAATTGGGCGGCAGTGACTGGTGTATATCTATATTTGTAGAGTATAATTGGAGTGTGTGACAAGCAAGCAAGCAAGACAAGACAGGCGCCTGGTTGACTGATGCTGTGTGGATGTGTTGTTCTTTTCTTTGGATATGTAACAAAAATCTGGAGCAGCTTTTGAAGAGGAAGGGCTGTTAAAAGAGTCTGCTGAGCAATTTGAGACTGGGGAAAAAAGAAGTGTGTAGTTCCCAGCTGGCAGAGTTGATTGGCGGTGATTTCCACGACAAATTGGCTGCGCTGAGTGTCGTTTTAAAGCTGTTTTGAAGAGCTGTTTGGGTGCTCAGTGCTGTAAAATTGTTAAAATTTTTCCACAGTGAGTTTTTTCAATGTGTCATTTTGGCTGTATGGAAAGAAAGGGAAAGAAATGTGTTTAGAAGTGATTTGAAAAAGAAGTTGTGCGGAGTAGTAGCTACAAGAGACAAGAAGGAGCTTCCAGGAAGATAATGAATCGGCAACCATTCAAATATCTTAAGAAACAACTGGTTTATAGCACTACTGTAATAAATCTCTGTTACGGCCACTACGCATTAAAACTACCAATTTTCTTCGTACTCAGCATTGAGATCATTCACTTTAATCACCACTTGTTTAATAAGAAGTCGAACCAGGAGAAGAAGAAGAAACTAAAGCAATGTCGTTGATAGTGATCTCTTCTATTTTGATTCTACTTGCCACTGCGGTGTTCATGATCCTCCACCAGCACACCCCAGTGAAAATCCCAGGTTTAGCAAAACAACACAACAGACAACCAACAGTTATAATTGCAGGTCCTTCTGGCTCGGGGAAAACAGCATTGTTCAACTATTTCACCAATGACGGCGATGTCGGTACCACACTCACGTCACAAGAACCAAATATCACCCATTTCTTCAAATTACCTATTGCTTCACCTGATCGTAAACAGGATTTCAAATTGATTGACTTCCCTGGTCATTTGAAATTGAATCATTTAGTTTTAGACGAGATCAAGGCCACGAGTACCATTGTTGGTATCATATTTGTTGTTGACTCTACTACAGATGTTAAGAAATACACCGAGATAGCTAAACAATTATTTGGAATTTTAACCATTAGTGAAAAAAGACCAGGTGGTATTGATATCTTAGTTGCTTGTAATAAAAGTGAATTGTTTTCGGCAAGACAAGCTGGGAAAATTAGAGATTTGTTAGAAACTGAAATTGATGTATTAAGAAGATTGAACTTGAAAAATTTGAATAATAACAGTATCAATATTAATGGAGATGGAGATGACGAAGATCAGGATGATGAGGATGAATTGATTCAATCTTTGGATAGTAAATTCAAGTTTGATTTATTAGATGGTAATTTCGATGTTATATCTGGTAGCTTATACAATAAAAAAGTTGAGAAGTGGGAGAATTGGATTGATGAAAGAGCTGTTAATAGCTGAAGCATTTATTGTGTTTTCTTTTTTTTATGAGAAAAAACAGAATTGGTTTATGATATAGAAGTTTTAGGTACATCTGGGAATGATATGCCTTCTATACTACTTGTAGATGTGTTATTTGTTGAAGTTGGGTTATTAGTTTTAGCAGCTTTTTGTTTCAATTTGGATAATCGAATTTTATAAATATCTTTATTCAATTGGAATGTTCGCTGTTTCTGAGCAAGTATTTTGTCTAATGATTCAGTTTCTGTGGTTAGATTTTGCAAATGTGTTTCTTCTTTATTATCTTCTTTGGTTTTATCCTTTTTATCTTTATCCTTATCTTTGCTATTATCTTTTGAAGTTATATTAAGTTTATTCACGAATTTATCCCAAGTAGCGTATCTAGACTTCTCATCAAATTTCAATTTCAACTGTTTGATCTCACTCTCTAGCACTGCTTTCTTCTTCTGAGCCTCCAAGTACTCTGATGAGTATATTGGTGAAGCAAATTGTGGGTCTTTCAGATGAACTTCACAGAGATAGAAGAAATCAGCGTTATCAGCTGACACTAATACGGAATCTGTTGGTTTGTAACAGAACGTGCATGCTTTGCTGTTCGCGTGTGCGACTTTCCTATGGTGGTATTTGTTCATCTATTTAGCTGGTGGTTCGGTTCAACAGTTCATTATGTAGTTACTAGTTAATCAGTTGTGAATTTGAATCTCTGCCTAAGTTATAAAATTTTCTGCCTATGAACTAAACTCTTCTGCCTAATTTTTCCAATCTCTGCCTAGCACCTTCAAATCTTAGAAGGAGAGCTTGAAATTCCTTAAAAGGGTAAGTTTCTGAAATTGATGTGAGTGTTGAATTACCCGTTTTGGGTATTTTAGATAAACGTCAGGCTTTTAATGCTTCACTAATTCAGCAATGAACTGTAATAACTACCTGCTATTCTACTGTCTGGTCTACTGTGTGTCTTACTACACTGCTACTCAAACTGATAACAACCACATTCAACTACATAGATCATAGACTGATAGTACATACAACTACCAGGCTAAAGGTCACCCGCCGTCCACGCCTGCAAGAAGAAAAAACCGCATGAAAAATTTGTCGTCCATAAAATAATTCACATTTATAAGGAGTTCACCTCTTTGAATAAACAAACCCTGCAGGCCTGTCTCACAGCAACACCCCAACAGAGGCCACACCTACACACAGTGATACACTACACACTATACACACACCGACCTTCAGCGTACTAGTCTCACACCCACACTTCACCACCCACCCACTAGTAAACACCTTCTTGTCTTGTCCCTTTGTTTTCATTCTTCGGTACAACAGCAAAAAAAAAATTGGTTTATATTTTATCCACAAATTCATATTTTTTTGCCACCTGTGTTTATCAGTCTTGTGAAAAATTAAATAACAATACAACAATAAGGCGAGTGATAAGATTCATATAGTATTAGATCCACCTGTTCACCATTTTTTATACACCACCTGCAGACCCTTATCGCCAGTTTTCTTCTTTTTCTAATTATCATATCATCTGATTAATTTGCCACCAAAAAAAAAAGAAAAGAATAACAACAACAACAACAACTGAAGCTTATATTATAACAACAAACTATACACTACACTACAATGTCCGAGTTAGATCAAGAAGCCGATTTGGATTCCATCGTTGACAGATTACTGGAAGTCCGTGGCTCAAGACCAGGTCAACAAGTTGACTTACAAGAATTTGAAATCCGTTATCTATGTAAAAAAGCTAGAGAGATTTTCATCCAACAACCAATACTTTTAGAATTAGAAGCACCAATCAAGATATGTGGTGATATACATGGCCAATATTATGATTTATTAAGATTATTTGAATATGGAGGATTCCCACCTGAATCAAATTATTTATTTTTAGGAGATTACGTTGATCGTGGTAAACAATCTTTAGAAACCATTTGTTTGTTATTAGCTTATAAAATCAAATATCCAGAAAACTTCTTCATCTTGAGAGGGAATCATGAATGTGCCTCAATTAATAGAATTTATGGGTTTTATGATGAATGTAAAAGAAGATATAACATTAAATTATGGAAAACTTTTACTGATTGTTTTAATTGTTTACCAATCGCGGCAATCATAGATGAAAAAATATTTACAATGCATGGAGGTTTATCTCCAGATTTAAATTCAATGGAACAAATCAGAAGAGTTATGAGACCAACAGATATACCTGATGTTGGTTTATTATGTGACTTATTATGGTCCGATCCAGATAAAGATATTACTGGATGGAGTGAAAATGATCGTGGTGTCTCTTTTACGTTTGGTCCAGATGTTGTTTCAAGATTTTTACAAAAACATGATATGGATTTAATTTGTAGAGCTCATCAAGTTGTTGAAGATGGTTATGAATTTTTCAGCAAGAGACAATTAGTTACATTATTTTCAGCACCAAATTATTGTGGTGAATTTGATAACGCGGGAGCAATGATGTCTGTTGATGAAAGTTTATTATGTTCCTTCCAAATCTTAAAACCTGCTGAAAAAAAACCTTCAATTCATCATGATCAAATTCAACAACAAAATAGAAATGTTACACCTCAAAAGAAGCAGAAAAAACCAGTGAAATAAGCTTTTTTAATTAACTCAATTGATTAATTTAATTAATTCAAAAATTTCTTATGTCTTAAAATATTCAAAGTTTAAATTAATTAGTTGTTAATGATTTGAAATAATTGATAACTAATAAGATAAATGGAATTCAACAGTGTGATATATAATCATTAGGAAAAGAGGAATTAAGAATTAAAATTAAAAAGTTTAAAGAGGGGGCGGGATATTATTATAACTACAGACTGATTGATATAAACTGATCAATCAAACTGAATTGAATTGAATTGAATTGAATCGAAAGAATTGGAGTTGGCTCATTATGTTTATGTTATTTGGAATAAATGACTTTGTATATTAATTGTTTTGGAAAAAGTTGATGTAGAAATCTTCAATCTATAATTAAATCTTGTATTTTGTATCTGTGAGAATAAAAGCGATAAATCTGAGCGTATGGTCACGTGTAGTATCATGTGACTGTTTATTGCCGTTTTCGATTGCTTTCTTGAAAAATTATTCAAATTGGTCATAAATGTTTGGGTGTTTTATTTTTTCAGCAAGATTTACAAAATTTCTGGTGTGACTGCTTTTTTTGACTACCAGAAACAGCAATTTTCCGAATTCAGAATTTTTTTTTTTTTTTTTTTTTGTTTTTCTTTGATTTGAAAATTCAGGAAATTTTTCAAATGTGCGAAAAAACTGAAAATTTTCACATTTTTTCTAGTTTTATTTCATTTTAATCACATAAAGACAGAGAATAAAAAATGGTGAGTCTTGGAACAGAGATGCTGAAGAAGAAGAAGAAGAAGTGGATTGGAGATCTAGAATAGAACAGCAATGAATGAACCAATATAATGATAACCACTGAAAGAACGCAAGAGACTACAAATTAAAATGAAATTATTTGAAAGTTTGCCATCCAAGTCAAATGACAAAAAAAAATTATACCAATAGCTTCAGATGAGTGCACCAAACAACTGGTGGGGATACGGTGCGGTTATACCACACTCGTTGTTTTTGGTTGTTTCTTAGCATGAACTATTGAAGTTTTTTTTTTGTTGTTGTCGAGTGACTGACTAAAAGAAAAATTTGCCACCAGTGATAGTTCTATTCATTTGAGTTTGTTTTCTCTTTAAACCCACTTCTTCCATCATCAGCTCATAGCATAACCCATGTGAATTGGCATACTAACAAAATTTCAAACAGGTTTTAGTTCAAGATTTATTACACCCATCTGCTGCTTCTGAAGCTAAAAAACACAAATTGAAAACCTTAGTTCAAGGTCCTCGTTCTTACTTCATGGATGTCAAATGTCCAGGTTGTCTAAACATCACCACTGTTTTCTCACACGCACAAACTGCTGTCACTTGTGATTCTTGTTCAAATGTCTTGACTCAACCAACTGGTGGTAAAGCTAAATTGACTGAAGGTTCTTCTTTCCGTAGAAAATAAGCTTTCCATCCATCTACAATCAACATCAAACAAACAAAAAAAACAACAACAACAACAACTACAAATGAAAAAACATTTATAAATAAATGAGTTTTGGTTTATTTAATGTATAGAAAATCATGCTTTTTATTTAATTTAATCAAGGTTTCAACGTTATTTCTTTTGTATTTTTTCTTTCATTCTTCCACTACTAATCACTTGTATTTATTTCTACTAATTTACTGTTCATTTTCACTGCTTGATTGCTCTAAATTTTCCAATTCTTGCACTGTAAAAAAAATTCATTTCCTTCACAGATCGAAAAACGACACGTAAAAATTCACACAAAAGAAAAAAAACCCAAAATTTATTTATAAATCATCCATCTTCACTCCACCACATCGCAACTGCCAGCCAGACACAATGAGATTCACTTGGTTAACACTGATCACGGCACTCATCACTTTCACCACAGCTCATAACGTCTTACTACCTGCTAATGGGAAAAGATGTTTTTTCGAAACTTTGAAAAAAAACGATGAATTAGCTGTCTCTTTCCAATTTGGTGATAGAAACGCTCAATCTTCAACTCAATTAACTGGTGATTTTTGGATTGCTTCACCAAGTGGTAAAGTCGTTAAAAAAGAGATGGATATTTCTCATGGTGATATTTCTACAAAAGCTCTTGAAAACGGGAAATATCAATATTGTTTCTCCAATGAAAGAAGTTCATTGACTACAAAAGATGTTTCTTTCAATATCCATGGTGTTGTTTACATTGACGTGTCTGATCCAAATGCTGATACTTTAGAAGCTGCTGTGAAAAGATTAAGTATTTTAACCGTTGAAGTGAAAAACGAACAAAGTTATATCGTTGTTAGAGAAAGAACTCATAGAAACACTGCTGAATCTACTAATGATAGAGTTAAATATTGGTCTATTTTCCAATTGATTGTGGTTGCTGCTAATTCCATTTTTCAAATTTATTACTTGAAAAGATTCTTTGAAGTCAAATCTGTCATTTGAACTCCATTCTTGTCGAAAAAAAAATTGTACACTACTACAGGCATCCAGAAGACATGCTAGATAAATAAAACTAGAAAATTAATGATTTCTAAACACTTTTTTTAAACAATTCTTGCTGTAATTTAAATCGATTCAATTGTATATAAAAAAAAAATTCAAAATTCTCTGCAGATAAAAAATTCCAATATCAAAATCCGAAATCTTTCAATTACACAACTATCTCATTTCTAACTCAATCCAACAAAGCTCACATTGCATCACAATGAAGTTCTACATAGACGACCTGCCCGTGCTTTTCCCCTACCCAAAAATCTACCCAGAACAATACGCCTATATGTCTGATATCAAAAAAACTTTGGATGTTGGAGGAAACAGTATACTGGAAATGCCCTCAGGGACAGGTAAAACTGTCTCATTATTATCCCTAACAGTGGCATACCAAATGCATTACCCAGAACACAGGAAAATCGTTTATTGTTCTCGTACCATGTCTGAAATTGAAAAAGCTTTAATTGAATTGGAAAATTTAATGGAATATAGAAGTAAAGAACTGGGTTATGTCGAGGATTTTAGAGGGTTGGGTTTAACCTCGAGAAAAAACTTGTGTTTGAATCCATCCGTTAATAAAGAAAGAAAGGGAAACATTGTTGATGAAAAATGTAGAAGAATAACTAATGGTCAATTAAAACAGAAAAAATTACAATTAG
Organism: Starmera caribaea; assembly: GCA_030565045.1. Taxonomy (NCBI): domain Eukaryota; kingdom Fungi; phylum Ascomycota; class Saccharomycetes; order Phaffomycetales; family Phaffomycetaceae; genus Starmera; species Starmera caribaea. The sequence continues at coordinate 30,213 of JAJMAV010000003.1, forward strand.
AGTCTCAGGGACAAAAAGAAGAAGCTGATACAATCACTCTTTGTGATTTCCATGAAAATTTATATGAATTAGATCCAAACAATTTGATCCCTCCGGGAGTTTATTCATTTGATTCATTAATCACACATTCTAAAACACAAAAAATTTGTCCATATTTTGCCGTTCGTCGAATGATCCCTCATTGTAACATCATCATTTATTCATACCATTATTTATTAGACCCAAAAATTGCAGAAAGAGTCTCTGCAGAATTATCAAAAGATTCAATTATTATATTTGATGAAGCACATAATATTGATAACGTTTGTATTGAATCCTTATCAATTGATTTAACTAGTGATATGCTGAAAAAAGCTTCAAAAGGTTGTAACTCACTAACAAAGAAAATTGAACAAGTTAAACAACAAGATTCGGCAAAATTACAAGATGAATATGAAAAATTGGTTGCTGGTTTAACTGCTGCTGATATCATTAATAATGATAGAGAACTAATTGAAACTCCAGTTTTATCTAAAGATGTCTTGAAAGAAGCAATCCCAGGTAATATTAGAAGAGCTGAACATTTTGTTGCTTTCTTGAAAAGATTTATTGAATATTTGAAAACAAGAATGAAAGTTTTACATGTTATTTCCGAGACTCCAACTTCTTTTTTACAACATCTAAAGCAATTAACTTTTATTGATAAAAAACCATTGAGATTTTGTTCTGAAAGATTAAGTTTGTTAGTTAAAACGTTAGAGATATCGAATTTAGAAGATTATACCGCGTTAAAAGATGTTTCAACTTTTGCTACATTAGTGTCAACTTATGAACAAGGTTTTGCATTAATCTTGGAACCTTATGAAACAGAAAATTCCACAGTGCCAAATCCAATTTTTAGATTCACTTGTCTTGATGCATCAATTGCAATTGCACCAATCTTCGAGAGATTTTCATCGGTTATTATCACTTCAGGTACTATTTCTCCATTAGATATGTATCCAAGAATGTTGAATTTTGAAACTGTGATTCAAGAATCTTATACAATGACACTTTCAAAAAGAACTTTCTTACCAATGATTGTAACAAAAGGTGCTGATCAAGTTGCCATTTCATCAAGATTTGAAATTAGAAATGATCCAAGTATTGTTAGAAATTATGGAACTTTACTGATCGAATTTTCTAAAATCACTCCTGATGGTATGGTTGTTTTTTTCCCTTCTTATCTATATATGGAAAGTATCATTTCAATGTGGCAAACTATGGGGATTTTAGATGAAGTTTGGAAATATAAATTGATTCTTGTTGAAACTCCTGATGCTCAAGAAACTGCTTTAGCTTTAGAAACTTATAGAACCGCTTGCTCAAATGGAAGAGGTGCCATATTATTATCAGTTGCTCGTGGGAAAGTCAGTGAAGGTATCGATTTTGATCATCATTATGGAAGAACGGTGTTAATGATTGGTATTCCTTTCCAATATACAGAATCAAGGATATTGAAAGCAAGATTAGAGTTTTTAAGAGATCATTATCAGATTAAAGAAAATGATTTTTTGTCATTCGATGCTATGAGACATGCTGCTCAATGTTTAGGAAGAGTCTTAAGAGGTAAAGATGATTACGGTGTCATGGTTTTAGCTGATAGAAGATTTGCAAGAAAAAGAAACCAATTGCCGAAATGGATTGCTCAAGGTTTAAATGATGCTGATACTAATCTATCCACCGATATGGCTATAGCAAATTGTAAACAATTTTTAAGAACTATGGCACAACCAACTGATCCAAAAGACGCGGAAGGGATCTCTGTTTGGAACTATGATCAGTTGAGACAGCATCAATTAGAACAACAAACTCAAAGTCAACAACAATTGGATAATGATGGAGACCAAAATATGTTGACTCATGAAGAACAACTGGAATTAGCTGAATTAGAAGAACTTGGTGATTTATAGAAAATTAGAAATCTACAGAGAGTTTATATTTATTATAATACAAAATCATGCATTCATTTATTATTTATATTCACTTCATTATTCTTCCATTTCTTCATCTTCTTCTTCGTCATCATCTTCTTCTCCTTGTAAAACATTTACTTTAAATGATAATTCTTTATCGGCATCCAAATATGAATCACACATACACCAAACTGATAATTCATGCTCACCAGATGTTGGAACACTGAATTCTAACTTAACATCTTGTTCTTCTTTATTAATTGAAACTTTTTGAATACCATAAAGCTGCCTTGTTGATGATTCTCCAATAACAACCCACCAGCTTTCAAATTTCTCAAATGGATAATATGGTGCAATTACTTTCAAATCTTCAGGTTCTTCATCTCTTGTAATATGAACAATAATTTCTTTAGATTCATTAGAAACGATCTCTTTATCGTCATTGGCAAATGAATATGAAATTTCAATGTTTGGATATTTATTAACAAATTCGGCAACTTTGTTCAATTTATCATCTTTCAATCTCAACAAATCATCTCTATATTCATCTTCTAATTCCATGATATCAAAAACACTGGAAACTTTGTATTTTTTAGCTCTTTCAATAATCTCATCATCAATAAATGGAACTTGTTTGATTGCTATATCAGTATCCCAAACAGCTTGAACAACCATTTGACTCAAGTCCATGGCATAAGTAGCATTCAAGTAACCTTCACTAGACAATAAATCAACAATGGTGTATAAGAATGTTAAAACTTTCTCCAAAATAAATTTTTGATCTGATGCTAAATCAGGTGGTAAACTAATTCTTGAAAAATGGGCTTGTAATAATATGAATGCTTTCAAATATGGTGATTCAAATGAATGTTCTGAAGATGCCTTAATTGGTAATCTGTTGTAAATTTTCTGTAAAATTGAGGTTTCATGTTGTCTAACTGGTAAAGCATCGAACTCTGCTGCTGAGGTGACAATTTCTAGAATTGATTTCAATTTGGATTTCTTGGTTAAGGATAAAGTGAATGTTTGCATAGTGATAAATGAAACATTGTAATATGCAGCAATCATAGCACCATCTAATGGTGTAATTTCCTCTGCTTCTTCCTCTTCCTCATTTTCAGCTTCCTCTTCATCATCTTTCAATTCAACAATCTTGGCCTCTGATAATTCATTCAAAGTTTCCTCAACAAGTTCTGTTAAATAAGTAGATAAACCAATATGAGAAACATCCTTCACGCCATAAAAACTTGGATTGGACTGTAATCTTCTGTAAAAATATGAAAAAGTCAACCAATCAATACAATCTTGTCTAGACTTAATTAAACCAGTACTAATTTCATTGATGAAAGCATCATGTAAAAACACATTCAAGAAACTTTCAACAGGTAGGGATTCACTCAAAAATTTCTTATAGTAATCTTTCTTGGTTTGATTTGTCAAGATTAAAACTTTGTCAGATTGACCTTCTATGGCGTTTGAGCATCCAATCATTTCCAATAACTCATTAATTGGATAATCAATGTAACGATGTTCTTTACCTTCATAAAATTGTGTACTTAAAACAATAACCAAGTTGGCTTTAGGTGCATAAAATGCAGTATCTCTGGTAGCAATTACAGTAGTTAAAGCACCACTATCAAATAATTTATCCACAATTTTCTTGTCAACAGTGCTCATATTTTTGTAAATGATACCAATACCTTTCCTTAATAAAGATTCTAAAGATTTATCATTGACTTTGCTGAGTAATGGTTCAATTGAATCCACATCTGTGTTCAAAAAAGAGAAACCATCATTGTTGAAATCTGATAATCTAACAAACTCTAAACCAATCTCAATAGCTTGTTTACGAGTTGGAACAAAAACCAATGATGAGTTTGATGAGAATTTCTTGATGGTGTTGAAAGCTGGTTTAATCATGGACAAAACTAAAGATGGGTTATGGTTGATATTAAAAGCTTGTAAATGAATCTCTAAAGGACGAAGCTTTTCTTTTGATGCAAAATTGAAAATATCATCTTTTGAAGCACCAATCCATTCACCAAACTCTCTTCCATCAGCTAATGAAGTAGTTAAAGCAACTATTCTTGCTTCCTTTTCAAACTGTTTAGACATGAATCTCATTCTTGAAATAATAGTTTCATAAACAGAACCTTCTTGACCATTTCCAACAATTTGAACATCATCAACAATATATAACTCAATGGATTGAACGTTTCTTCTTTGTTTCCAACGACGTGAAACAACATCAAATTGCTGAGGAGTTGATAAAATCAAATGATTATCTGCTAAGATCTTCAAATTTTGAGATAATTCATTGGTAAATTTAGCAATTTTTTTACCTTCTTCTCCAAAATCACCAAATCTTTCAGTCCAATTCTTTAATAAAATGTCTATTTTCTGTTGTGTTGGACAAATATAAGCAGCTCTTCCCTTATTTTGTTTCCAATGATTTAATAACGCCAATTCAGCAACAGTAGTTTTACCTGAACCTTTAACACATCCAACAAACGTGTTATTATTGGACTGATAGACCGTATTGAAAACTTGTGATTGGAACTTATTGAAGTATTTGAAGTCAAATGCATTGATAAACTCTGGGAGTTTAAGATCTTCAACAGGAACAGCATGTAAATCTAATAAAGGAGTTGGTGCTGGGAATTTTCTAGGAAGTTTTATTGTGTTCAAAACAACAGGAATTCTACTGACACTGTGTAACCATTTCTCTGAAATCAGAGTGACAAAATAGTTTGGAGAAACTGGTTCACTTATACCAACAGTGAAATCCAATAAATGTTCTTGATTAATATAGTTTCTTCTTACCAAAAATGTATCATGGTATAAAATTTTTTCTCCATTTGTGTCTTCAACTAACAGTAAAAATGTTTCAGCATTATTATGTAAACTTGGATCCCAGTTCCATTCTGGTAAAACGTCCAGTTCAAATCTCAATAAACTTGGTGTGATTGTTTGAACAGAACACTTCAATGATAATCTTGGGAATTTTTTGATTAAATTGAACGCAATTTTTGCAGTTGATTGATCACGGATTGCTTCGGCCATTTCACTTGGGTCATTTAAATTAAAATACTCTGACCATGGTAAATTAGAACTTTCAGAATTTTTGATGATTTTAGTCGGACAATCAGGAAATTGTCTAAATGGTGAATTTGATAACCACATTCTTTTTTCAACCATCTTGCATAAATCTAAAACTGTCTTGGTCAATGAAGCCCAACTCTTATTCAGCACAATCTCATAAATGGCTCTAAACAATCTTCCTGCTGACTGGGTGATATAGATCATATCAGCATTCAAGGCAAACCCTTCTAAAGATAATTTTGAGATATAAGATTGTAATAAGACATTAGCCTTAGCTCTTGGATCATTAACATCTTCTCTGATCGGGATTGGTGCTTTTTCAATCAACTTGTTAATCTCACCTTTTTCCTCTTGTCTAACTGGAATCAGTTTAAATTCTGCAGATGAGGCAAAAATTCTAAAAATATCAATAACTGAAGAGTATGATTTCAACTGTTTATCATAAAATGCCATTGAATCTTGGTTAATGTAATAATGTGAAGCAATTCTACCAAGATCGGTAGACTTGACTGAACCCGAATTTTGGTCATACATTATTAATCTGTTTTGAGTTAACAGAGTAAAAGCAGAATGGATTAAATCAGCTCTTTTCAATTCTAACAATGAATCATCTTTATATTCTGGACCAACTCTATAAATAGCTGGAGACACAAGCATACGGACATATAAGTATGTGTAACTTAACCAATCAATACCTTCTTGTAAAGATTGGACTGCTCCCAAAACAATTTCAGCATTTAAATTATCAGCAAGTTTTGACATTAATTGAGATTCAATTGGTAATTGTTGATTTAAGACAGCTAAATAATATTGAACTTCTGATTGTGATGTTATGATAATACCTTCACCACTTTCATCATACCTTGGTCTACCAGCTCTACCCAACATTTGTAAAATATCTTGTGGTGACAATTGAGTCCAATCACCTTTTTCCGGTGCATAAACCTCAGTACCTTTAATTATAACAGTATGTGCAGGTAAATTAACACCCCAAGCTAATGTTGCAGTTGAGACTAGAATTTGAGCGTAACCTTCAGCAAACAAGTCTTCAGCAGCAGAACGATCTTCTCTGGATAAACCAGCATGATGAATGGCAAACCCAGTTGGTAATAAGTCACTTAAACCTTTATCTTTAATTTTTTCAGATTCTTGTCTTAAAATTTCAATACTTGCAGAATCGGATTTCAAGAATAAATTCAATTTACCTTCTTCAAGCAATTTATCTCTAAGCCATTTTGCTGTTCTAAAAGTATCCTTTCTTGAATGAACGAATATAATCACTTGATATTTACCAGCAGCTTCTAAAATTTTATCGTAACAAGCTTCATTCATGGCAACAGTTTTTTTAAAAGAGTTTTTCTCAGTGATTCCAATAAATTGTTGTGCCAATGGACAAGGTCTATAAGAAGCATCAAAATAAAATAAACCATCAGATTCAACTCTTAGGAATTTTGCAACATCTTTATAATTAGGTAAAGTGGCAGATAATCCAACAAGTCTAACATTTATTGAAGTATATTCCATATTTCTAATAGTTCTTGCCACTATACTCTCTAAAACAGGACCTCTTTCATCATGAAGTAAATGAATTTCATCAATAATCAATAATGTTACTAAATTAGTATAACTTGTATCTGAATTTTTTCTTGTGATAACATCCCATTTTTCTGGTGTGGTGACAAGAATTTGAGTCTCGGAGATTTGTTGTTTAGTTAAATTGGAATCACCAGTTAATTCATTCACAGTTATACCGAAAACATCTAATCTTCTTGAAAATTCACGAACTTGTTCTTGAACCAAAGCTTTTAAAGGTGCAATGTAAACGATTTTAAAATCATTCAATCTGAAAGAACCATCATCATTTCTAAACTCTGATATTGCCTTTAGGATAGTTAACATGGCAACATTAGTTTTACCAGCACCAGTTGGAGCACAAAGTAAAATATTTGAATCTTTATGGAAAGCGGTTGGGAAAACTTTTGATTGGATTCTATTTAGAGTTGAAGTTTCATTTGAAGGGAACGCCATTCTTGCCCAAGAAGGTAGATCTGAAATATTCACTAATTCTGGTTCATCTGTAGGTTTTGCAGGTGCAGGTATATGAATTTCCTCATAACTTTTCTTGACTCTTTTGAAAGAATCTTTTGGTAAATTAACTTTTGAAGTTGTCATTAAATGAGACCCCTGATCAAATGCTAAATCATCTAGATTGACAATTCTTGGTTTCCTTATTGTTGTGGTGGACTGTTCTTGTTGTTTAATTTCTGGAGAAGAAGATGACTCCTCATTGACTTTTCTCTTTTTATTTACAGGTTCAATGTTTTCTTGATCATTCGCAAAATTCTCGTCTATCAAATGTTTCAAACCTTTTTTTTCCAATTCATCGTATAATTTTTCTTTCATTTTATTGTCTTTAGTTTTGGATAATTTTGTACCCCATGCAATGACGTTTCTATTCTTAATTAGAAACTTGATAAACTCAAAATTTTCATTTTTCAATAGGTCCAATAAACCTTGTTCTAATTCTTTTTCAGAAAATTCTTGTTCTAATAAATCCAACACTTTAGTGGTGATAGATTGAACAGCAACTTCATCAATATCAGATAATTGAGAGATCCTTCTTTGTAAATAAAAAGCATCAACGTCTTTCAAGCTTAACATCAAATCTTGAACTTTATTTTCCTTATCTTCTTGTTCAAATTTAATCACATCTTCGGTTTTCTCTTCAGTTGGTTCATCTTGTACAAAATCAGCTAATGAAGGACCAGCAAAATCATCTTCACTACTACTTGCATCTGAATCATTGTCTTCATGGTCTTCTTGTTCATCAGAATCATCGAAATTTACTGCAACACCTTCATCATTAACGTCACCCTTTGAGTTTGTAGTCTTGTCATCATAATCAGTTAAAGATTTAGATAATGATAATATACGAGCGAAATCAGGTTCCGATAGTTTCAACTCTAATAGTGATTCAATTTGTGATTTTTTTGAGATATCAGTAAAACTTTCATCTTTCAAAACTTCGAGAATCAGATCTGTGGCACTTAACACGGTGTTATGAGGAATATCATCTCCAAATTGTTTTGAAATCATGCTCACAAGTGTTTCATACACCTCATTAGTTTCTTCAGATCTTGGGTAATACTTCAAACTCTCAATTGTGGTACTGTCTAGCAATGTAGAATTATTAAATTTTGGTGTGAAATTATTGTTCTTCTTTTTGAGTTCTTTATTTTTCAAGTTTTCAACCACTGATTGTGCTAGTTTTTTATTATCACTATCACTACCGGCATCATCACTAGTTTTAGCAGCAGCCTTCCCTAAATCCTTCACTGAAATCTTTCCTGCCAATGACTTTGGAGCAGACAGCGCTGCGTCTTTGAGCGGGTCAGCGCGGTTGGACAGCAACTTCTTGTCCTGACGGAGCACCTTGTTGGCCATCTCATCGTACCTGTACTTGCTGTTATCATCCGCCATTCTTCCTGTCTGCCTGTCTTCTGTCTGTCTTTCTGTCTTTCCAAAAGCTTTGTTTTGGTTTAAATTTTTTAGAAATTTTGAATTTTAGCAGAATTATCACAGCCGGGTAAATTGTACACTGCAAATTTATTTACAATATACATATTTATCAGAAAAGTTCATTTATAGATCTGGTACGCACGTACTACAAACACAGGAGGTCATCGGATTATAGATACTTACCAAGCAGTCTCCTCAAAAATGAAATTGTGAGGTATTTCCAATCCCAGAGATACACCAAATGGATCAATATAATCAAAATCAACAACGGTTTCAATAATATTTTTATTCAAATAATTTCCATCTAAGGGAAATGATTTAACCAGTGAGTAACAATTGAAAATTTTAACTTTACGTCTTGAATTTGAAGAAAGGTAACGTAACCTTCTTGAACCACCATAATTTCTCCATCTAATATGATTTAAGAACTTTATTTGCTTTGAACCAATCATTGAAATAACAGAATCAGAATTTGGAAAATTTGAAGGAAACTTGGGAACTTGAAAGGGTATTATTTTACAAAGCTTGACAAACGGTATGGTCATTCTTTTTTCTGATCTGTCGGCGACTTCTATTGTACATTGAGCAGTTTCCAGATGTTCCTGGTTTTGTTTTTTTTCATTAATTGGTACAATTGTTGATGTTGAAGTTGAGAATGATGATGATGATGATGATGATCTTGATTTGTTCTTTTCAGTGTCTTTGTTGTAAATAACTTTAAGTACTGATTCAATGTGAATATTTGTCTCTAAGACCTCATTATTGAATTTTTTTGTTATGATTGCTTTATAGGTGGTTTCCGTTTTTGCAATTTCAGGATTATAAATAGAATCAAGTATTGCAATATGAGGTTTTGATGTGACAACTTTTGGGTTCAAATCAATATCATTTTTCTTATAAATGAATTTGGCCAAATTGTTCTCAATTAAGATATTGCAAGTTATTTTGAAAGTTCGATCAAAATCATTAAAAGTTGATTGATCAACTTGTATTTTTGATTCGTCTGTCCAGATTTTATAATTCAGCACAGGCTTTAATTTTTCACTTGCCGTTGGTTCACCAAAGAACATTTCCTAAATTCTCATTAATGTGATTGTGTGTGTTGTAATTAATTAATAAAATTATTTTAATATGGTAATTTATGTGCTAGGCGAAAACAAGGAGGAATTAACTTGATGTTTTATATTCATCTTACATGGTTTTATCACTGCACATTGCTCAAAACAATAATTCAAGTACCCAAATGAGTTGCTGAATTAGGACAAAGTTTCCCTCTTGCAGATAAATTATCAAGAAAAGCTTTCTTATTCAAGTATTTAAAAATGTTTTTAGCTGCTGATAATTGCTTATAACTTCAAAGTGCATAGTTAGGTAACCAAATCATCTCTATAAGCATCATCATTATCATCATCTATAGTGTAGCACTGTACAGTAATTACTAGTTTTTACCCGGATTTTATTTTTTCTTACAAGCTCAAGATTCAAAAATATTTATTTGTCTGCTACAGAAGCTTTATTTCAATTTATTTCATTAGGATTAACTGGTAAAAGATTGATGACATTCTTGTTGCGTGGCACATTGACAGCATTTGCAAGCAGAGGAATTCAAACATCAGCCAGAGCAATGCCTGCAGCTTTTATTAAACCAGCGTTCAGCCTCACTAATCCACAGATCATTTTGAATGAGACAGAAAAGAAAGTGTGTGATCTGGTAAATGGGTTTGTCTCCCAGCATAACAGTACTATAACAAATGACTCAGAAAAACTAGTCACCAGAATTACAGGTGGTTGGGTTAGAGACAAGTTGTTGGGGAATGAGAGTAATGATTTGGATATTGCAGTTAATACTATGGTTGGTGAACAATTCGCTGAACAATTGATGAAGTATCTCTCGAAAAACCAATCTGAGTATGAATCAAAGACACATTCCATTCACAAGATTGAAAAAAATCCAGAAAAATCAAAACACCTGGAGACTGCCACTACAAAATTATTTGGTCTTGATATTGATTTTGTTAATTTAAGAAGTGAAGAATACACCGATGATAGTCGAATCCCAGTCATTGCCATTGGTACCCCAGTGGAAGACGCATTTAGAAGAGATGCAACATTAAACGCATTATTTTATAACATTCAAACCGGGAAAGTTGAAGATCTTACAGGGAAAGGTTTACAAGATTTGAAAGATGGAATCTTGAGAACACCATTAGAACCATTGAAAACATTTGTTGATGATCCACTTAGAGTACTAAGACTCATTAGATTTGCATCAAGATTTAATTTCACGATTGAAGAGGAAACTTTTCAATCTATGAAATCATCATCAATTAAAACAAGTTTATTAACTAAAATCAGTAGAGAAAGAATTGGTACTGAATTGGAAAAAATCTTCAAATCAATCAATCCATGTTATGGAATGGCCTTGATCCATCAAACCGATCTAATTGACTCAATCTTCAACCTTGGACCAAATGAAGAACTAGTTATGAAATTTAATGAACAATCATTACCAAGAATCGCACAAATCGAATCAGAAATCAACATTAAGACTCCTAAAGTCATCAACACAATTGACTCTTTGAAACTAGATGATTCTCAATTCAGTCAACTAATTAAAGAAAAATTATCAACACAATCAAGATTAATTTGGCTTTCATTAATCCTATCACCATGGAAGGACATTAGAGTTAAAATCAGTGAAACCAAAAAATCCATGCCGTATGCATTAGAATTAATCACTAAAGATGGAATCAAATTCCCTAGAAATGACGGTGACGTGGTCATTAGCATCGTTAATCAATTAAGCGAGTTTCCTCAATTCATTAACAATTTCAGTCATTTAAGCAGATCTAAAATTTTCATGTTTTTAAGACATTTTGGTGAGAATCAAGATTTAGCAATGGTTGTTGGTGCAATAAACGATATTACTAACGGTCAACCTGTGACCCAAGTCTTGAATGATTATAACTCTTTATTGAATAAAATCAATGAATTGAGGTTAACTCAAGTTCATTTAATTAAACCAATAATTAATGGTAAAGAAATTTGTAAAGAATTGCATATTAAACCAGGTCCTTGGATGAAAACAGTGTTGGAAGATGTTTTGACGTGGCAATTAGATAATCCAGAACTGGGTAAACCTGAATGTTTTGAATTTATCAAGAAAATAATTGAAAATTCAAAATGACCTACAATGATGTGAATAAATGAGTATCTAGAAGGTGTTTTTTTTTTTAATTTTGTAATTTTATTTTGTATTTATTTATTTGAATAAAAGTGATCTATATAAGTCTCTATGATAAACAATTCACATGCTTGAATTTGCCGTTTTTTTCCTGTTGTTGTTTTTTTTCTAAGTTTGTTATGCTGATTTATGTTAATGATTTTCATAATTTAAAAAATTATTAAACTCTAAAAGATTATCATCATCAGTAAATCCAACCCCCATACCAATCCCCATCCCCATAAAATCTTCATTATAATGCCCAAATGCCGTTTGCTGTTGTTGTTGTGGTGGTGGTGGTGGTTGTTGCTGTTGTTGCTGTAAATTGTTCAAATTGAATGAATTCGATACAACGGTTGTTGAATTCGAAGTTAGTTCATCATTTTTCAAAATTGGGGTTGAACCACCAAAATAATTAAAATTTTCATTGATATTCATATTCAGGTTATTATTGACGTTACTAATAATAGAATTATTGAATTGATTTGATTGATTTGAATTTAAATAATTGTTTTGATGAATTTGATCAATTGGAGTGATAATTTGATATGAATTCAATTGACTATTTGAAATGCCACTGTTTGAGTTCAAATTTGATTTTTTAGTTGAATTCATCAAATTTTTAATGTTATTTTGAGAAGAAAATTCATTGTTTGTATATGGAGATTCAGATTCATTATCAGAAGAATTGTTCAAATCATTTAATTCTAAAGGAGGTCCCAATTGAGTAAGACCATCTGATATAGAAGGTTGTTGCTTATGGAATTTAGGGACTTGTTTGGAATTTCTACTTGATTCATCAAAAAATGAGTTTGATAATGAATCAAATGCAAAATTGTTTAGATTTGATGAAGAAGTTTTGTATAAAGATTGATTTAAGTTTGGAGTTGAAATATTGATATTTGAAAGTTGATGATGATACGGTCTTGTTGAATTAGAGGTTCTTGCAGGTGAAACTCTTGATTTGCTGTTATATTGTAATGAACTAATTGAAGTAACTGAATGATTACGACTCAAAGAGTTTGAAATGATTGGTGAAAGATTTGAAACATTTGAATTTAATGAACTTGCAGTGTTTGCTCTTTTTCTTGTTCTACCATTTGGGAATGCTTTCTTGAAAGCTTTGAAAGCATCAGCTTCATTTGGAGAGTTTTGTTCATCATCACCATCATCATCTGCATCTGCATCATCATCGTCTTGATAATCACCATCATCATTATCTCTATCTCCATTTTGGTGACTGTAATCATTCAAATTATCAACATAATGATTTTGTTCATCAAATCCATCAGAAGAAGTTGTAGAATTCATTCTATTATATCTTGGGATATTAGCATCACTATAACCTCTATATAATTGAGGTTGTATTGGAGACTCACTTCTTTTAGGAGATGGAGATCTTCTATTTGAATCTGAGAAAGATGTCGATGAATTATTTGATAATTGAGGTTGAAGAACAGCTCTACCATTCTCAGAAACCATCATAATTAAAGAAGCTGAGGAGTTTGAGCGTTCTCTTTGTTGTGAAGACAATGCGTCTGTCTGTTGTGGTTTCCTTTGGTTATTAACAATGGTACTATATGATCTTTTCAATATTGGTTGAATGTTACCGTTTTGATTATGGAAAGACGTATCGACTGTTAAGTCATTTGGAGTGGTACTATTATTATTTTTAGGAGTTATTTGTGATATTGATAATGGAGATGATAAAAGAGTAGGTTGAGACTGAACAATTGGAGTAGCTTGTTGAAATTTTTGTTGAAGTTGTTGAAATTGTTCTTGTAATCTTTTTTGTTGTAGTTGGGGTTGAGGTTGCTGCAAATGAAAATTGGAGGAATTAACGAAATTCTGTCCTTGTTGTGAGCCCAATTGAGCATCTGTAACAGAGTTCAGCAATTGTGGCTGTTGTAGTGGAGCCGCTGGAGCTGGTAAACTATTTGAATTTGAGTTTGAATTGTTATTAACCAAACGCAATAACCTGGACATTCTATTTCCTTGTTTTTTCTGAGGAGGAGGTGGAGCTAACGCTTGAGGGTCCAGATGAAAGCATGATGCATCAATTGATTGTGGTTCAATTTGAGCAGAAGTAGTTAACTGGTTAATCTTCATACTGGAAATCTGGTCAATTTTGGAGGTGTTTCCAGGTGTAGTAGCAGCAATTTGTTCGGAATTTTGAGTGTTGTTCTTGTTCTCCTGCTGCAGCTTCTTCTTCTTTGGCGATAGGTCCACAAACACAAACTGCTGAGCTTCGCCAGGCTTGTTTTTGGGTCTCTTTGGGTATGTTTTCTTTGTAGAGAATTCAAGATCACTGTATTTCTGCTGCTGAAGCTGGATCTCATCGTCAGTCTTTGTGTATTTCTTGAGCCGCCATGTCTTCTTGGTGTGGTTGACGGGCATTGGCACTGCTGGCGTCTTGCTGGATGCGTTGCCGCTCTGTGTGGACGACGAGGTGTTGTCGGGTCCAGCATTAGTATTGAAGGTGGTGTCTTCTTTGGTCTTTCTGGACATTCTCATGGTCTGTCTCTTTGCCAGCTCTCCTCTGGTGGTGTGCCTGGGTGTCTGTTGGCTGTCTGGCTGTGTGAGGTGGCAGCCGCGTTGTGTGGGAAGGTCAATGGCCGCTGAGAGTAGAGCGGTGGTGAGTCTAGCTGTAGCAGTTTGAAAACTCAGCTCGGTTGGATCTCAGATTCTCAGATTCTCAGCTGGAGGCTTTTCGCACGCTGTGGAAGTTGAGTTTTTATCTGAGGAGATAAAGAGGTGTGGTGAGTGGTGAGTAGCTGGACAGAGTAGCAGAGCAGTGGTCCACTGAAGTGTAGTAGCAGTGTGTATTTAGGAACTATCAATCACCAACCAACCAGTTTGTTCAGAGTTGTGCTAAACAAGTGTCGAGGTGAAAAATATTTCGAGTGGTGCTACAACTTTAATCTTGAAGTTGGGTCTGCATGTTTGTAACTAGAAGTACTAGAGTCTAGTGCTGTGGTGTGGTCTTCAGGACCAGGTGCCAGGTGCTACAGTGCTACATTTTACTGCCAGGGCGACACAACTTTTCTGCCTAAATTCTTAACAATTTAGTTTTCCAGCCTGCCGCCCAACTTTCCAAGTCTCTGCCTGGCATCGTGCTGCACGTAATTAACAACAATTGGAAGGCTCTGTTGATAGCATGGTTTTAAGATTGATCATTAGGGTAGACTGTGTCAGTGTGTCACTACTACTACTCTACTACTACTACTACTCTACTACCACTGCCCATTAATACACTTCTCCCCTACTGTCGTCCACCAAGCTAACAATTCTAGCTATCACCTCCAGCTTTATCAAATATTTTTTTCTTCCTACTATAAATAAATTCATGATCATGATTGCAGCAGCAAGATCTAGTCTCTGAAATCTCCATCTCTTTTCCAATTTAGGTCTAGTAGTATTTTTGTCAACCACACTAAGTACTTTAATATTGAATAAAGATTTCTCACGAACTGTTTCGCTTCAAACTAAGTACTGGAACATCTGGATACCTCCGATAATACTCCTCTAGACTCTACACCTTTTCAATAGTATAATTCCCCAACAACTTTTCACCGTAATGCTGAAAATCTCAATAACTCTGTATCTCAACTTATCACCATAGCACTACAAATGAATTCTCTTCCACTAAAATCCTGGATCAATCTTAACATGTTCGTAATATCATTTTCCCTTTATACCACGCTAACTATATAGTAGTCTGGAATCTAGTATAATCCTCTACCAACTAATAACCTAAAAAATTATATGTTACATTTACATTCTCAATAATTTTCTCAGATCAAAATTCAAATCAACTAATTCTGTTCAAGATCTAGTTATGGTCCAGAATACGATTCTTTTCGGCCTAACTTGAAGATTTGACTACTGATATCTATTCTTGACAAACTAGCATTTCATGATTGCTCATTCAAGATCACCTTTTTACTTCCCCCTTACTGTCCAATATCATATCTACAACTCAAAAACTTAAAATATCTTAATATATAAAACTAATAAATCACTATAATACAATCCAATAGGAAATCAATTCCTTCATTTTCTCTCTTTACTTGCATTGCTCATCAATGTCTGTGCAGTAGTCAACCCTGGTAAATCCAATGAAGTTCTAGCATTCTCAATGGAAACTCTACCATCTCCTCCCATTTGTCTTTCTCTCATCATTGACAATCTTGTACGATCCAACGATGTTCTTGGAACATACATATCTAATCCTTCTTGACTTAAAACATCATCAACATCACCATCTCTCATCTCACTAGCACTGACAAATCTTTGTTGTAATCTTGGTGTACCATCGGCATTAAAACTTAAATCCATTGGTATTTCTTCTGTGTTAACATCTTCTGGATTGATCTCATAATTGGCTCCACCAGCTCCACGACTGGCTTGAGATGATTTTCTACCAAATATCGAGGAATGTCTTCTATGTGATCCACTTCCAATTAGTGTATTAATACCAGATGTTTCATGATATTGATTCTCCAATGTATGTTCAATAGAATATTTGGAAATTTTTGGACGATCTGGATCAGTTGGATCATAATTTCTTGGATATTGATTGAAATCACCTCTACTAACACATTCTCTGATAACATCAACATCTTTTGGATAGAAAACTTTTTGACCAACAAGTAAAATAAATCTTGGTAATAAACAGATTAAAATTCCGACAAATAAACATGCCCAATATGACGTGGATCCATAAATTTGTGCTCCTGCTTTATAATATTCTGTTGATGCTAAAGATGAACTCCAAATTCCTGTCCATGCATACATAACGATGATTGAAAGGAATATGAATAATAAACTGAACCAATCCCATGTAAATAAATGAATCAAAATGTATAAATTACATGCAATAACTGCAATTGAGGCAACATATGTACCCATCCAATAACGATGATCCAGATTTAACCCATTCCATGTAACAAAATCACCCATATAATAAACACAATATGGGAAGAAAAATGATATAACTGATTGATATAATCCATCAAGCATATAATACCAAAATTTCTTCATTGTCCATTCTAGTCTATATATACCTGGTGTGTATAATTGAGGAATCAATAGGGAAACAACATCATTAACATCTTGATCAAATATACCCATGAATATAACTGGTAATGATGTAAACGCCAAATTATAAAACATCAAATAAGTAAATTCAAATAAATATGTTCCATCAAATTGATTATAAATTCCATACCAAAATAATGCTAATGTGAAAATAGCATTCTTATAAAAGAAAATTGGGATCATTGCTGCTAAACGTTTATATGACCAACGTCCATGAACTAATAATAATCTTGCCAAATATCTAAATTGTCCAAATGCATAATCTGATGACATAACTGCTTGACGTCCTTCTTCTCCTGCAATACCAACACCAATATCAGCTGATTGAATCATACCAACATCATTGGCTCCATCTCCAATGGCTAAAGTCATAACATCTAAGTTATCTCTAACCATCTTAACAACGGCTGCTTTTTGTGCTGGTGAAACTCTGCAACATAAAACTGCTTTACATTGTTTACATAACAACAAGAATTTGATTTGATTTTCAGAAGAAAGTGCAATTTTCAAAGCATCACCATCAATAACAACACCATAATTTCCAGATGGTGGAGAATGTTCTTTTCTTGCCAATTCTAATTCATCCCATGATCCATTCATATTAAATTTCTCTGACAGGTATTTATCTAATAATCCAGAAACAATTTTTTTAGGATCACTAGAAATTTTTTCAACATCATCACCAGAAGTTTTCAAAACTAATAATTCCATATCATTACCAAGTAAATTACATGAAAATCCAATATTAATTGCAGTTTCAACTTTATCACCTGTTAAAACCCATAATTTAATACCAGCTTGTGCCAAAACTGCAATTGCATCTGGTACACCATCTTGCAAACGATCCTCGATTGCGGTACCACCAAGTAAAACCAATTCTCTTTCAATTGAATCTGCAACTTCTTCCATTTTTTCTTCTCTTTTAACTAATGCTGCTGCTGCAATTTCATGTTTCTTGTTCCATGTAGTATATTCATCCCACGTTAATTCTCTTTGTGCAATACATAAAGTTCTTAACCCTTCTGTAGCATATTGTTCCAAATGAATAGCTGTTCTTTCCATGATACTTTCATCAGTTTGTTTTTTCAATCTTGAATAAATAATTGAATCAGCACCTTTACAAATCAACAAAGCTTTTGGTTCACCATTTGGATCTTCTGAAGGAATCTTGATAATTGCACTCATTCTTTTTCTAGTTGAATTGAATTCTAAAACATTTAAAACTTGGAATTCTTTTTCAACACCTTGAACATCAATGATAACACCTTTTTTAGTTCTACCAATGAACGAGAATCCAACATCACGAGCAGTACCAACTAAAGCGGCTTCATCCGGGGACTGAGCTTTCAAAACAATTCTTTCTGGATCATCTTTATCGGTTTCAGTTAAAACAGAATGACATAGAGCTAATGATAACATGAAATGTTCACAAGCACGTTGTTGTTCAATACCTTTAGCACCTTTCAAATCTTCAACAAACTCTTTAGAAATAAAAGTCAAATCATTTGGTTTCAATTGATCATTTTGAGAAATTGTATACAAATTTTGAACCATTTCTTCTTTATCTTTAGCAATCGCTTTTTTTTCAGCACTTGATTCTTCTTCAACATCAATACCTTGTCTTTTTCTCAAACCAGCTAAGGCCTCAGTATAAGCTCTTCCATAACTAACACCATTAATTGTACATTTTTTAAATTCCATAACATTTTGAGTTAAAGTACCAGTTTTATCACTGAAAACATATTCAATTTGACCTAAATCATCTGAAATATTCCAAGATTTTGGAGTACATGGATAATCCAATTTTTCATAATACATATTAACATCAGAATAAATGAAATAAGCTTGAGCAGTCTTGATAATTTCAATGGAAATATAAAGAGAAATTGGCACTAAAGATTGATATAAAATCAAAGCAACAAAAAATCCAACAATACCATTTGCAGCAGGTGATCCTGCAATGGTACCAAACTCAAATGGGATTCTTGAATTAACTTTCTGACGATATGAAATACCATTAACAAGACCAGAAACAAAACAAATGATAAATAATAATAAGAAATTCATTAAAACAGCATAATTTAATTCTCTTGAAATTCTTGATTTTTTGGTTGGAGTTTCACCAGAATTTAACATAATTTTAGTATCATTACCAGTGAAAACAACAATACCTAAGGCCCATTTAGTGTTTCTTAAAGAACAACCTCTCAATAGCATGTTATTAATAGTAACAGGTTCATTTTTAATTTCAGAATTTTCTCCAAACCATTTCATATTACCTTGATAACTGTATAGATTTGCATGTGGACCTTCACTTTCAATCCAAAATCTTGATTTTTGAATATCACTTGAATGTCTAATTTTATGACCTGCTTTTAAAGCTTGACGAACTTTTAAATTAGTTTCACCATCTAAATTTTTAGTTTCAACATAACAAGCACCATCAGAATCTGAAGTTGACAGTAGCACAATATCAGCTGGGATTTCATCGTTATTATGGATTCTAACGATATCACCAACTTTAACATTTTTCCAGAAATCTTTTTGGAATTTAACAGGTTCAGTTGAACTTGAATTGGCAGTATAATTGAAGTTTGGGTTAATAACAGAATCATCAGCTGAGATTTGTTGATGTTCATCACTAAATGGATTAATATCTAAACTTTGACGAGAAGGTAAATCATTCAATTGGAAAGATTTTCTATTATCTTCAAATGAGTCAAAAGAAGATCTGATATTAACAGATTGTTGAGCTAATTTAGTTAACCTTGCCTTTTCTTTACCCTTTTCTGTGAAATGTTCAGAACAATATTTGAAAATTTTCATAACTAATCTTGAATTCAATTTTTTAAATTTTCTCCATGCCGAAACATTATCTTCACTAACGTTGTTATTTGTTAAACCATGTAAAATATGAGTTGGGGTATTATTTAATTCCATATCTAAACCTGTACGTCTAGAATCTTCAATGGCATCTTTAATAGCAGTAATAACAATGATAACAATTAAGGGAACCATAGATAAACCAGGACTTGGAACACCAAAAATATTGAAAAAACCCAAGATAACTAAAGCTAAGAAATAAATATTTGCAATATTATTGAATTGAATAAATAAATTTTTTGGTAAAAAAGTTAGTGGTGTATATCTTGTTGTTCTAATTTTATTTCTTGGATAATCTGTAATAGGTTCACCATTTTCATTAACCATTTCTTGAGGTAGAGACATGTTAAAATAAATTGATCTGAATTCATTTGATCTGTTTCTCGAATCATCTTCATCATCATCGTCATCATCTTCAAAATTGTTGTTATTGCTATTGTTATTATGGTCATTTCTTTCATTTCTTGATATCCAATGTAGTGTTTTAACTCTTCCAACTTTATTTTTGCCCTTCTTGTTTCTTTGGGTACCCCAACGATATCTTTTCATAATGGTACCTTTTCTATTTAAGTCATCTGTTGGGACAATTGGAGAATCATCATCTGAAAAATCAACACTGCCACCAATTACACTATCGTCAAATCTAGCATGACTCTGGAATTGTGGTGTATGAGTAAACGAGTCTTCAGAATTGACTTTTTTTAAATGTAATGAATCATCATCTTCTTTAACATCACTGAACGCAAGTTTATTACTTGTATTCCTAGTTCTGAAGCCTGAATTTTTTTTCAAAATTGACGCTGTTCTCTTCGGCGGCTGTAGTGTCGTTGGAGTGGTAGCCACGCTGTTTGAGTCTGAAAAGACGTTGTTATTGTTATTGGAAGAATCCATATTATTGCTGGAGCTGGTGTAGTCATTGAGTGAAATATCCACCAGTTCGTTTGTGTCCGCGAAGGGGCTCTGAGGGATGTTACTGTTGTCCTTTTTCGCCATTGTAAAAATTTGTCCAGCTAGCGAGGTTCAGTTATCCTCAGTCTTTCTTAGTATTCCCTTTCCTTCTGCTTTATAATAGACAACAACAACGTATTATAATACTAAAAAAAAAAAAAAAAAAAAGACTATTTGCGGTAAATAGAACGTGTTGCAATGGTGCCTAAAGCGCGAATTTTGTGGTATAATATGTGTCACAGTGTACTCTTTAGCGTGCAATGAGCGCTTGTAAGACGATCCGGTGGTTTGAGGTGGAGAGTTGTGGGAGCAACAACGACTGTTTCTGGAATGAAAATGATTGAAATCACCGCGAAGTGTGAATTTTTTGGGTTGTTTTTTATTTTTTTACAGATAAAATTTCCTGGTGGTGAAGATTATAATGAATTTGTAAGTAAAAAAATCGGCCTGCAGGCAGAGCCAGACTGGTGGGCATGAGCTAGGCAGGCAGAGTAGTAGTTGTTAAATTACAGAACAACCAGTGGCTGTATTGACCGAACAGTCAGTTATCCACTCTTCTCACTGCCTTCAAACTGCTCAGCAACAAGAATATTGGCAGTAGGAGCATTAATGATAATTAAGGCTGAAGGTTGAAAAATTACTGCCGCAACGGATCATCAACTATCAAACGATTGATTACAATATTTGTCTATTTAATTTATACTCTTTCTGTTGTGCTGGTGGTGTACTATTCCACTCAATTGTAATTAACCTTATTCTGTATTAAGAGAACTCAATTAAGTACTGCAGTATCCAAAAATACATATCAGTATCAATAGATCAAATAGAAGAAAGTAACTCTACGTATAAATAATAAAGTCATTCATTCCGTCAGCAATCAGGCTCTTAGCACATATTAGCAGTAAAGCAGCAGCAGTAAATCAATAAATAATAAGTAATTAACATGAATCTCCAATTATTTCCCAATAGCATACTTCGCCGTCCACTCTTTAGCGATCACAATAGCTTTATCCTCATTATCAATCCATTCTTTAGCAACATCATTATCCAAAGGATCATTAGGATTAGGTGCTGCCAATAATGCTTGAACGGACAACAACAATGTTCTTATCTGAAGTGCAGGTGACCAATTACCTTTCAACACATCAAGACATATTCTACCCAATTTATCAATGTTTGGATGATATATTTTAGTTAAGAATCTAACTTTTGGTGCAACCATTGGATAATCATCTGGTAAGAATAATTCTAATTTGAAGACTCCATTTTGATATGGAGATTGATCTGGTCCATTGATGGTAACATCGAAATATCTCAGGTTATCCTCATGTGGTGTTGCTGTTATACCTGGAACTGGATCACTTCCTAGTCTCTCGGTTTCCTTTGAATGGAGTGTTAGTAATGTCTCCTTTTTTTTATTTCTCACTATTAATATCTTGTGATGTTTTCCTGTGACTTCTAAATGGAAAGGGAAAACCCCCCTCTACAAACCGCAACTCCTTTGGATCTGTGTAAACTCACTTTAATGATTCTCTTTGATAATGATGCCATACTAGATGATCTGTGAATGTATAATCCTTGTTTTGAGTAGATTTTAAAAGCTTATTCGAATGCTTTGATTCTTTCAAAAGTGATAAATTGCCACCGGTTTTTCGAAATTTCTCAAAAGTTTCAGTTTTTCTTCAAAATTCAAGTTTTGGAATTTTTTTTTTGTTTAATTAAGCGGAAAAACTGTTGAGTTATGAACCGTAAAGTTTCAATACTTCTATTTCGAATGTTGTCTGTTTGATGAATCACATATCATAACCACAGTTGGTTCTTAGTGTAAATTTTCAAATTGAAGATGAAACGTGTGTACGGCAATGTTACACCATTAATGGAAAGCGGTATTATACTACAACTCAAACAACTTGTAACTTCAATGAGACATTCAATCGAAAACAAGTGTGCTGTTTTTTTTTTGGTTTCCATTTGTTAATTATAAGCTAACGTTAAATACCTCATCATTAGAGCTATAGGTTTATGAACACCATTATTGTCAAACACTTTAGTTAAAAATAGCTAAAGTTTCATTACTGAAACGCTCTAGGTTTTCTTAAGCTGATGTGGTTTACGATTATAGTGTGCTTGAAAGTTGATCTTACTTGATCTGATTTCATCGTTTATCAAAACGCATTATACTCAACCTTACCTGACAATTAATCTCTGAGGGTGTAATAAACTTTCATGGAAACATTAATGGTTTTGGCAGTAACGAGTGTTCAAGCTTATTATCACTTCTAACTCAGAGTTGAATAATGAATATGAGAAGAATTATCACGTCTTCTCTTGCAAGTTAAATTCACACACATTCGATTTCAAATGAAACAGAGTATAATGAAACACCCGCTGTTTTAATTCTGTAAATGTAACTTTTTCCAGCTTGAACAAATCACTTACATAGAGTAATCACTTGCAGTTTGTATTCAACAATAATCACTACTTTAATGTAATTTGTAATTTGAAGCCTGAAGGTTGAAATTTCAAAGCTTTACTGAAACTATGCGTGATTATGCATCTTACCATCATGACAAATGATCGAAGCGATAAGGAACCAGTTAAATGTTTGAAGAGTATAAAAACCCAGAAGTTTGACTGGTAAATACTAGTCTTACCAGCTACAAATTTCACACCTATTTGTTTTTACAGTACATATCTTAGTCAGTCTTCACTCTACAAATAATTTCACTAACTGTTTTCTTCTTTGCCATAGAAATAAGGCTTTTTATCAAAAGTACTCTAAATTTGATATAATTAAACCCCATTAAAGAGCTTTAAAACGTCATGATAAAACAACAAAGCTTTGACATTGATAGAATGTTTGAAAATTTTGCTAAAATCTTTTTGTTATAATATTAAATTAGAGAAGTGCTACAAGAAAATCAAGTACAACTTATATAATATTTAAGACAGTAGAAATTGCTTTCTCTAATAATATATATATATAAATCCTATGTATCATTAACCGTTTTTTTTCTTTAATTGATATCAGTTCAAAATAACGACAAGCTCAAACCATTTAATGATGTCCTTTTGTAACTTTCACTTCTTCTTTACCAATTTGATTATACAAAAAATAAGCTTTCACTAATTTGATGTACAGTGGGCTCCCAACCAGTTTCCTAAAATTTTGTTACAAAATCTGAAAAAAAAAAACCAAAAATTAAAAAATAACAGCAGAGCGAAACAAAACTTACGTTCAAGAATAAATCAACACAGTGACTTCAATCGTTGCACAATGTCGGTGATTTCCAAGCTCACTTACTCTCTAGTGACAATTGCACTGTTATTAAACATCTACATCTACACTTATCCAAGTATAACACCAGACAAATGTTCATGGTCATATCAAAAAACTTATGATGAAGAAAACACAACTATACAACAACTCAAACAGATCCCATATATCGGTGATCTCATCAACCAATACGTATTCCCATCTAAAGTGAAGCAGCCACGAGTTGATGACATCAAAATGTTAGCTTTAGGAGACCCTCAAATCAAGGGGAACTGGCCATCAACTCCATATATTAAACGATTAGATACTTTTGGTAATGATTATTATTTAGGACATATCTATAAAGTTATGAAGCAAAGACTAACACCAACACATGTTGCCGTGTTGGGTGATTTGTTCAGCTCACAATGGATTGGTGATAGTGAGTTTTTCAATAGAACAAGACGTTATGTTACAAGATTATTTGATCAACCTGATGAACATCGTGAATATGTTTTGAATTATATTAATACGCATGATAAAGTTGATTGGAAAGCGTATCATGATGAAATGCACTCCAAGGAGTTGAAAGATCTTGAGTTCCATTATGAAAATGTTTATGATTGGAACACACCGAATTATACTAAAAAATTTGCTAATGAACCATTGTTTTTAAATGTTAGTGGTAATCATGATATTGGATATTCTGGTGACGCGACATGGCAACATATGACAAGATACGTTAAATTGTTTGGTAAAGATAATTTCTGGATTGAATATGATAGAGATACAGATCATCCATGGAGAATTGTTGTCCTAAATTCATTGTTATTAGAAGGACCAGCATTACAAGAAGAGTTCATTAATTATACATGGGAATTCTTGTATCAATCTTTCGAGAGAAAATTTGATGGAGCCACTGTTTTATTAACTCATGTCCCATTTTATAAAGAAGAAGGATTATGTGTTGATGGACCATACATTGACTTCTATGATGAAAAGACATCTAAAAGAGAACCATATAAATTGGGGAAACTTAGATCCCAAAACCATTTAAGTGCAGATATCTCTCAAAGAGTGTTGAATCTGATTTTCTCTGATAAACCAGGTATTATTCTCACGGGACATGATCATGAAGGATGTGAGACATATTACAGTAAGAACACCACTACACAATACTGGACTGCGTCTAAGAACATCACTAGTGATGTTTACATCAAAGAAGTCACAGTGAGAGCCATGATGGGAGAGTATGGTGGGAACACCGGGCTCATGACTGGTCACTTCAATGAGCATAGTAAAGAATGGGAGTTTGACTTCACACTCTGTCCTTTCATAATACAGCATGTGTGGTGGGTGACTAAAATAGTGAGCATCGTAGCTGCTGTACTGTTTTCCACTGTTTATATCTTTCAACTATGAAGCTTCTTCTTCTTCTTTGGTTAAATTTGTAGGTCAGCCATTAGTCACACGGATAAATTGCCGGAAATCAAAAAAAAAAAAAAAAATTAAAATTTTTAAACCGGAAATACCGGAACTTGTCAAAAATCTCGAAATTTTGAAAATTTCACTAAAAATTGTGTTTTTTTGCTTTCAAGTTTCTGAATTTCTGATTTAGTGGCTAAAACTCAAAATATTTTGATTTTTTTTTAGTTTTTGGTTTTGATTTCTAAAGAATTTCTAGTTTAGTTTGATTTAGCTTTAAGAACTAGCTTGACAACTCTGTATTGCCATCAATACACGTCCACACAGCTATAGATAGATACACACAGATTTCATTAATATGGTCAAAGACACCACTTACTACGACATTTTGGGCATCCAGCCTGACGCCACTGCTGCTGATATCAAAAAGGCATATCGTAAGAAAGCAATGCTGACACATCCAGATAAACATCCAGATGATCCAGAGGCTGCTAAAAAATTTCAAGAAGTTGGTGAAGCTTACCAAGTCTTACAAGATCCACCATTAAGAGATAAATACGATCAGTTTGGTAAAGAAGAAGCTGTGCCAGATGCTGGTTTTGCTGATGTAAATGATTTCTTCACTGCTATGTTTGGTGGTGAAGCTTTCCATGATTGGATAGGGGAATTGTCTATGTTGAAGAACTTAAGTGAAAGTTCTGAGATAATGGGTGCTAGTGAACATGATAATGAAACTTCTGCTAATTCTTCAACCACCACCACTGAAACTGATGAAAAATTTAAAGAAAGCACCAATGGGAAACCAAACACTACTTCAACAGACGTTCTACATACCCCGGCAAGTGATTCAAGTGCGCATATGAAAAAACCAAAATCTTCAACCAAAATGACGAAAGAACAACGTGAAGAATTTTATAAATTACAAGAAAAACAAAGAGAAGAGAAAAAGGCAAGAATTGAAGAATTATCTAAAAAATTAATTGGCAGAATTGATAAACTCATACTGGCATCAAATGATCAACAAGCTGTGGAAAAATTTAAATCTGATTTACAAAAAGAAATTGATGATTTGAAAATGGAATCTTTTGGTATTGAATTATTACATACAATTGGTAGAATCTATCATAGAAAATCCTCAGATTTCCTTAAAGCTCAAAAGACTTTTGGTATATCCAAAATCTTCACAAGTGTTAAACAAAAAGGTTCTGCAGCAAAATCCGCGTTAGATATAATCACCACTGCAATGGATGCAAGTAACGCAATGGAGGAAATGATTAAAGCTCAAGAAAAAGATGAAGAATGGGATGAATATAAAAAAGCAGAATTTGAAAGAACAATGACTGGGAAATTTGTGGCAACTGCTTGGGCAACTTCAAAATTTGAAATTCAAAGTGTCTTGAGATCGGTTTGTGATAAAGTTTTAAATGATAAATCAATTCGTTCCAAAGAGAGAGTCGCTAGAGCTCAAGCGTTATCTTTAATTGGTGATGAGTTTATTAAAGCTGAAAGAACTCCAGAAGAAGCTGAAGAAGTTAGAGTTTTCGAAGAAATGATGGCTGATGCTAATAGAAAAAAAAGAAGATCATGATTTCAAACTTTTTTTTTGCGAACCACTTACAATTAAGTTTTTATAGATTAATTAATTAATAATTTTGATTTCAATATGTGTGTTTTATGAATAAAAACTTGTTTTATAAATATAAACCAAAAGAACAATGCTAGTTACAATTAAAAGTAGAATATTTGAAATAAATATGATCATTAACAATTAATTTATACACCAGAAGATCCAAATTTCGCAGCCCAATCTTCAAATTCAACCAAATTTTCTTTCGAAACACTTGGTTTAATGAATTTCAACGATTTTTCAAAATCACTTAATTGAATTGGTCTAATTTCATCTCTCGTAGTGCTCAACAATTTATCCCCCAATGATCTTAACGGGCCCATTGCTGCATCTTTAGCTAACGCGGTGATATCACTACCAGAATACCCATCCGTTAATTCAATCAATTTCGTTAAATCTTCATCATTAAGTGAATGTTTTTGATGTGCTAATAATTTTAACAATTGAGATTTCCTTGTTTCTGATTCAGGTAATGGAATATATTGACGACGAACAAATCTTCTTCTTGCTGCCTCGTCAATGGCCCAAGGTAGATTAGTCGCCGCAAGAACTAAGACACGTTGTAAATCCTCTTTATCTTTTGAATTTTCATTAATTGCCGCTCTAGTTAATTCATTCCATTGAATTAAAAACTCGGTTTTAATTCTTCTTGAACTTTCATTTTCATTTTCATTTCTCGCACTTAATAATGAATCAATTTCATCAACAAATATAATCGAAGGAGCTAATTTCCTAGCTAATAAAAATAATGCACGAACCAATTTTTCACTTTCACCTAAAAATTTTGAAGTTAATGATGATGCACTTATACTGAAAAAAGTTGAATTTGACTCTGTGGCAACGGCTCTTGCTAGCATTGTTTTCCCCGTACCAGGTGGACCAAAAAGTAACATTCCCCGGACTGGTTCTCTAAGACCCATGAATAAATCTGGTCTAAGGAAAGGATAAACCACGGCTTCTTTTAATGAATTTTTAGCGGTTTCTAAGCCGGCGATATCATCCCAATGAACTTCATCGCCTCTCACGACTATATCGTTAAAAATTTGCTTTGCTGCGTTGTAGTCGATACCTCTAATCTCTGAAATAATTTCGTCTTCCATCTTGGAACGGATTTCCTTTTCTGATAAGTTTGTTTCGTCTTGTTGTTCCGTGTCATTTGATGGTGGTTGTTGATGTTGTGGAGATGGTGATGGTGATCTTTGTTGTTTATTTGATTGTTTAAGGGTAGCAGTTTTAGATTTAGGTTTTGAAGTTGAAGTTGAAGTTGATGATGATGATGGTGCTGTGGGTCTAACAATTTTTTTAGAAACTTGTGGTGTTGATCTGACTTGATTTGGTGGTATAGTGGGTATTTTTTTGTAATGAGGTAATGGTTTCCTTTGAGAACTGATTGTTGGTTGAGAAATTTTGGATTTGATTGTTGGTTTTAAAGTTGTATTTGAAGATGCCGGAGTTGAAGTTGAAGTTGTAGTTAAAGGTTTAGTTGAAAAAGAAGATGATGATGATGAAGGTTTTGGTATTGGTATTTTTGTTGTTGTAGTTGATGTTGCTGCTGCTGTTGTAGATTGTTTTAGTCTTGAAGATGAAGTTGGAGTGACAGATCTTGGACTTAATGAACGATTTAATGGAGAAGATGGAGATAAATTTGGAGTTGATTTATTTTGATTTGAAGTGATGGATTTTTTAATTGGTTTTAATAGATTTGACTCTAAAGATTTGAAATTTTCTGAAGAGGCATTTTCATTAGTTTTAGATCTTGAGATTTTAGATAAATTGCCAATAGCTTCTAATCTTAAATAAGCTTCATTTCTTTTGATATCTTTTATATCAAATTTGGGGTCTGTATCTTCTTCTTCTTCTTCTTCTTCTTCTTCCTCATCATCATCAGTTGGTGAGTCCAAGTTAATTAGATAATGTTCATCATCACCTAAATCAATAAAATCATCATCGAATTTAATATCCATTAATTTTTCATCATAATTATTTTCATTATAATCATTAGATTTTCTAAATAATTTTGAAGAAGATTGAGTTAGACTTTTAGAAGTTGTCCAGTTTGAATTTTTTGTGTTAGCAGCAAAAGTTTGAGTGGCTGCCATTTTAGAGATCTCTGAAGGAGTTAGTTGTGTGTTATTAAAATTAGTTTTCAATTTATCCGAGGATCTCAGAGTTTTCAGCAGTCTTGGTTGATTTGAATTATTTTGTTGTTGTTTACTTGTGAAACTTTGATGAGTACCATTTCTAAGAGTTGGAGTTGAATAATTTGATTTATTGGCAGAAGTTAATGATGCAGATCTTCCATTCAATAATTTTTTTTGAAATTCTTCATATAATCTATTGACTCTATTCAAATGCCCCTGGGCTTTATTATCAAGTTCTATTATCCCTTCTTTTAAACTTAGCTCGTCAGCTGAAAAATTATATTTAGGGAATTGTTTCTCCAACATATCTAATTTGAATAAGATGTTTGTATGAAGAGATTTCCAGCCTTGTAAAGCTCTTTTATACTGGTGATTTTGTTCTAGCGCTAAGTTGTGTATAGTGCCATTAGCAGTTTCATCGTAAAGATGAGTTAGCTCGTCCATAGGAGTGCTTGGTTTTTTTCTTATAAAATTCATATTGTGATGATTTATAGAAAGACAAGTGTGGAGATATATGCTATATTGAGATGACAAGTGATGGAGTGTAATGCAACAATAATGAATGAATCAAAGTATGATAAAAAACAAAACTGAAATAAGATAAGAGTGAATCAGATCAAAGCTCAAAGTTCAAACGACGTCTTTGTTTTGGGGTGGTATCTGAGATGATGGAAAGTGCTGGTATGGGTGTAGTGTTGTATATGTGTTTGAAATAGAACTTTCAGCACTCTGTATTATGATGTGGTGATGGGTTATGCAATACTAAAAGATGTGTGGTGTGTAGTGCGAGTTTCTCTAGCAGTGAATCTTTTAAGTTTTAAATTTGCTGATTTTCGGTTTCAGCAAAAAAACGATGCTTGATTTCGATGATTTTGATATGTATGAAGACGTAGATGTGATCTCTAGTGATCTGATAGAGATGAAGAGTTGTAAGTGGTTACGGTGATAGAAAGATTTGAATTACAGTGTTATAATAGTTTTTATCATAAGAAAATAGCTTTATTTATTACAAGATTGTATGTATCTATAGACAGTTTTTTTAAATAAAGTATAAAAGTATAAAGATGTGCTGACTTTACGGGATCCATTACAGTGGGTGCTAGTAACAAATTCTTGAAATCAATTCTTGCTCTCTCCATGAACACAGTGCGTGATCTACTGGCACCGGATGCACTCAAGGCTGCTATCGTAGGTCTTCATTTTCCAGAAGAAGCGACACCTCTTAAACTAATAAGCAAGCGTCATCCTCCGTAGCTTGCCTGTAAGAGCACTTCCTTCCAGTTGTGTACTGCTATATAGACAACAGCAACCAACTGCTAGCCAGCAGACTACTGGAACTTGGTTGCAACTTTCATGAAGAAGAGGAAGAAACAGAGAGAAACAAAGTTTCTTCACAGTGGAAAAATTTTTTTGAGTTGGCTGGCAGAAGGTCACGTGGTAATTTATTACTGTATTAATTTGCTTTAGAAATTAGATCTATGTATTATAATAGACAGTGGTACGTAGTGTAGAAGAAGATTGTAGAGTAGTAGAAGAGTTACTCTAATGCACCAAGAAACTGGTTAACTAGTGCCACAAACTCATCATACGAACTCAAATTACCCAAATTATGAGAACCATTTTCAACTATATGGAAATCAGACAATAAATTAGGGTTAACAAAACTCTTCCAGTGCTCAATCAACTCTTTCTTATTGACACTGTCAGCAACAAACTCATCTGCTCCTCCATACAGCACAAGCACAGGTGTGCTCAACTTACCAAATGTACCTTTCAATGTCTCATCACTCAAGTCACTAGAGAAATAATCATCCTGTCCTCCAACATCAAATAGCGATAACCATCTAAAAACACTCTTAGGTGAGTTCCACACTTTAGCAAACTTATCTGGCAACAAATAATCATCTCCGTGTAATTTCTGTAGCTCTTTAACCTCATCATTCAATGCTTTCAATTTATCAGCACCACACGAATTCATCATTGCTTCACGATCTGAAACTGGTGCTTGTAATATAATCCCATCTATCTTACACTCATCTCCATTATTCGCACTTAGAGCATAATGCATACAGTCCTGACAACCAGTTGAATGTCCCATCAACACAACTTTAGAATAACCCAACTTGTTTCTCAGATATCCCACCAATTGCTTCAATTCTTTCACATCTTGGTCCAACGAGCTTGTGCCCCATCCTTTATAACCTGAACTGAGCAACACTTGGAAAAAATCATACTTTTTGTTCAATTTCCTCGAAAGATCTGGCAAGTATGGCACTGTAAACAATCCATTTCCTAAACCTCCAATAAACACCAATGCTTTGGTGTTTGCTTCTCCTGTGTGAACACCACCAAACTGGAATGCCACTTGTCTGCCATTGAAGTCGTGCAGTTTCCCTTCCATCCTATACTTCTTTCTTGTCTTCTTCACTTGATAAAGGCCTTCAAAGGGTTAAATTTCGTCGTCTTTCCATACAGGTTCATTCTTATAGACGGGTTATCTTCTAAGTTCTTACTGCTGTGTTTTATAAAAAGGGTGATAAAAATCACATAGAAAAATTGAAACTGAACAACTTTCAAGTTCTTTTGTTCTACAAGCATCCAAAACTCAAGAAACACAATGTCATTCTTCCAGAACTTGTCCAAAAACATCCAGTCAGGTTTAGAAACTGCCACGAAAGAAGCCCAAAAATTCAGTTCTGAACTCACTCCAATTGCCACTAGAACTGCAAGACAATTACAAGAGAAACTGGGAGCCACGGACGATATCTCCCAATTGCCACAAGAATACGTTGAACTGGAGAAAAAAATCGACTCTTTGAAAGCCGTGTACACCAATTTACTTAACGTCACTTCAACTTATGATTCTGAAAGTTATGACTATCCATCAAGATTAAATGAACAATTAAATGAATTCTCTAAAAATGTCACAACAAAAGTTGAAAAATTAGCTGCTGCAAGATCAAAAGACGAAGCTCAATCTATTTTAATCTCACCTGGTAATAAGCATTCCACTCCAAAAACTTTAAACCATGCAATCTCAACAGCGGCAAATTTATCTGCTCTTAGACTCCAACAAACTGCGACAGATGATTCTTTTGACTCAGCAGCACAAGCATTAACTCAATTGGGTCAAACTGAAGCTAAGATTGGTGAGGCAAGATTACAACAAGACGCTTTAATTAGAAACAATGTCAATCAAATCTTGAAAAAAAATTTGAAAAAAGATCTTGTTAGAGCAGATCAAGCTAGAAAAATTGTTGAAAATAAAAGATTAAACTATGATGCTGCAAGAGCTTCTTTGAAAAATGCTAAACCTGAAAAAGAAGCAAGTTTAAGAGTCAATTTAGAAATTTTGGAAGACGAATTTGCTGCCGCAACAGAAGACGCTGTATCAATTTTAAAATCAGTTTTAGATAATTCTTCAATTTTAAATGAATTGGTTGAACTTGTTACTGCTCAATTAGCTTATCATAAAGCTGCTTCTGAATTATTGTCTCAATTATTGCCAAATTTACAAGCTTTAAGAGATGATTCAAATTCAAAAGCTTTATCTGATGTTGAAGATGATATATAAGATCTCACTATCATCATTAATTAATTGATCCCTTTTTTTTTGCGTACATAAATTTATATGATCTCATGATACTTGCAGTTTATAAATTTAAAATTATTCACATTCTTTGTTTGTTTTTTTATTCGGCTATAGTAGTCTACAATCATAATCATCTAAAAATTCTCTATAATATTTCATTTCTCATCTTCCTCCTCCTCGTCCTCTTCGTTACGTGGCTTAACATTCCATTGACATGAAATATCCCATCTACTCCCCATAGCATTAAAACTAACATACTTAACAAACTTTAAAATCGATGAATCTCTCAATATCAAAGTTAATTTATTCCAACTTGCTTGATTATTAACCACCACAGATTCATCATCATTTTTACCACTTTTATAAATCGCTGCATCATCATCTTCATCTTCCTCATCAATCATACATAATTCATACCCACCATTTTCACCATCTTCCCAATTCTTTGAAGGAGTTAAAGATAATGTACCTTCCAAAATCGGTTCAATACCTAAATTTTCCTCGTTTGTAGTTTTAGTGGCAAGAATGAAATCATGACCTGGTCTAAATCTTCTAATTAAAATTTGTTCACTTAATGGTAATAAATCAGTTATTAAACTTAACCATTTTTTAAAAATCACAGATCTCAAGAAACTTGCAATTTCAATTAATTTTTTAATTGATTCATCAATCTCATTTAAGTTTTCTTTCAATAATTGGAAATTTGGTGATTCTTGTGGGCCCTGGTTAGATATTTTGATCCCCTCAATTGTCAATGGTTCCCTTTGTTTACCATCAATGTATAAGTATCTCCATTTATGTGGTGGTGTGGCGATTTTCCACGGGAATTGAACTTCTGATTCATGATTTGGTTGTTTATTGATTAATTCAAATTGTCTTAGATTTTTCTTTAAAAATGTGGAAACTTCATCGTTTAAAAAATCTTCAATTTCAATTAATGAAGATTCAATGAATTTTTTCTGTAAATCAATGATAAAATTATGTGAATTCAAATATTTTGGGTTTATAAATTTTGATAAATAATTTACATCAAATTCATCTAATTTTTCCAAAATTTCATAATTTTTCAATTCAAATTTGGTGAATGGTAATCTCAATTCTTTTGGGAAATCAAATTCTTCCAATTCTTTATTTTGTAACTGTTGTAAAGTACTTCTTGCCTCTGTAGCTTCTTGTTCACCTTCAATGAATCCATCTTCACCAGGTTGTGGAATATGATACCATCCTTGAATAGATAGTCTTTGTTTATCAACTCTAACTTCTTCAACATCATGGAAACTTAAACCTGGTTGAACTGTGAAAAATGCAATTTGATTGAATTGTGGAATTAATTTATTACTAAAATCTGGTTTGGGGACATTTGGCACTAGAGATGGGAATAATCTTAATGCACCTCCATAATGTTCTTTCCAAGTTTTACCTGGTTCTGGCATGTACAAGATGAAACTAACTCTTCTTGAACCAATAACATCATCATGAGTTAATAAATGACAACCTTTTGTATAAGTATTAATACTCATATCAGTTTTACTTGCACTTAATTTCCCACACCCGGTGACTTCACTCAATAAGTCTCTAAATTCTTGAGAGTATAAAGCTGCTCTTAATTTGAATAAAGAAGGTAATCTTGATAAATCATCCCAATCTAAACCTGATAAATTTGCTAAATCACCACTTTGGAAAACTTTATAGATATCTGTCTCTTTTTTAGTGAATGAGATCTCTGTTTCAATTTCTTTTCGAACTTGTCTGAGTAAAGTATCATCAAATAGTTGCGTGATGGTACCCCATCTATAAGGTTGAGAATCTTGAATGGTTTTCTTCAATTCATTCTTGAAATCTTGTTGGAAGATACGTTGTTCAAAGAAACGATAAGGATCTTCAATATTGAAATTTGTGTCTTGCTTTTTGGCAGGTGGTTGTGTCATGACTTGATGATAACGATTGAAATAAAATGAAATAAAAAAAATAAAATTTTATGATTCGATTTCAAACAGTTAAATTTTGACATCAAATAAAAAAACCTTGAGATTTTTGGAGAGTTAAACGAGCCGTCAGCAATTAATCATTTTGTGTGTGTTAATAAGTAAGCTAATCTGTGCTGCCCTAACCAGTACAAATACACGTGACTGATCATGTGACATTTAGCTGTTAACTGAGTATAAGAAGAAAGAAAGAAAGAACGGTGATAGAATGGAAATAACTCTCAAACAAGTTTGGAATGCAATAGAAATATGTAATAACTCTACAGCACAAAATAGGACCATTCTTTCTCCACTTGAAAGCTGAGAATACACTGCCAGCAGAGCTAAACACAGCAAACCACACCGGACGCAATTTTCTCAACGGCTGTGAGTGTCCACTTAGCACAGTTCCGGCTACAACTCAGTGCAACTCGCTCTCTCAAAACAGGTCGGAACTTGTTTAATTCCTCAGGTCTTGAAAGTTGAGTCTCTGATCAGTCTTGATAATGTGGGAAAGTGGACCTAGCGATAAAGATGCTGCATGCTGGGGATTCTGGATTCTGAGATGAGATGAGCATTGAGATCTCATGAAATTATAATATAAATACAGGCCATCATCGCTCTGATGGTTTGCACTTCTACTACTTCTTTTTCTGCTACAAGTACTCTACACATCACAACACACAAAAAAAAATGGCTGCTGTCGAAACTACCACTGCTACAAACGCTCCAGGTTTCTCCATCACTTTAGATAACGGTGAAAAAATTCAATTAGAATCTGGTGAATCTACTAGATTTGAAGATGATTTTGATGAAATCCCAATGTTAGACTTGGAAAACTTGTTCAGTGACAACATCGAGGACAGAAAAGCTTTAGCTAAACAATTCTACAAAGTTTGTCACGAAGTTGGATTCTTCTATGTTAAAAACCATCACATCCCAGAAGAACACATCAATGCTGCTTTCAGAATCTCCAAAGAGTTCTTCAAATTACCAGATGAAAAAAAAATGGAAGTTTATACTGGTTTATTCCCACCTGAAGAATACTCTGGTTTCCATCCAATGTTAACCTATAACAGAGCTAACCAAAAATACAATGATTTATATGAAGCTTTCAACTGGCATTACGATGCTAAATGGGATCCAGTTAAACCAGATGATGCAAAAGCTTCAAAAGCTTTTAAAAATCACTGGCCTCCTGCTATGCCAGAAATGGAAAAAGTCTTGATGACCTATGAAATGGAATGTCTGAAATTAGCTAGAAAAATGATTAGATTAGTTGCATTAGCCTTTGATTTGAATGAAGATTATTTTGATAAAGCTGTTGAAGCTCCAGCTTCTGGTATGAGAATCATTCGTTATCCAGTTCAAGAAAATGGTGAAACTGAACAAAATGGTATTGGTCCACACACAGATTTCCAAACTTTAACTTTATTAAACGTTGGTGAAGTTTCTGGTTTACAAGTTATTAATAAAAGAGGTCATTGGGTCGCGGTTCCTCCAATTGAAGGTACTTTGGTTGTTAACGTTGGTGATTGTTTAACAAGAATCACTAATGGTAAATTTGTCTCTACAATCCATAGAGTTGTTAACAACACTTCTGGTGTTACTAGATACTCTATTCCATTTTTCTTAGGTTTTGATTATGATTACATGATGGAACCATTACCAGGTACTGTTACCCCAGAAAATCCACAGAAATATGAATCTATGACATCTGAAGATTATGTTAGATTAAGAGGTAAAAGAGCTACTGCTAATAACCAAAAGAATTAAAATCAATAAAGAAAATCTGGAATTTTCAGTTATTTAATCAATTCAGCTTGTTAGCTTGTTTATATCTTCATCATTTCTTTATTTATCATCTTCAATAAAATGTTTTATGAAAATTCACGTGTAGTTGAGCAGGTTTTTTTTTAAAACTGAGACGCTCAAGATTTAAACTTCAACTGCAGTATTGTATTTTAGTCCGATGAGAGTCTAAATTGTAGATCTGATTGTAGCTTTGAGCCAATAAGAAGCTCGACGTTTAAAAGTTTCAATATGATTCACAACAGCTACATATTACTAAATGAAGTCTTGCTAGTTTCATTGGCTGAAACTTGATATTTACTGTAGAAAAAATTCTTATCTTAAGCTCATGTTGCCCAATGCAAAATTAAAATTTCTGATACACTAAAGGGCTAAAGCTGTTTCAGAACTTCAATTTTCATCTAAAGTGAATCACTAAATAGTAAAGACTGGAGTCTGGCACAATTCCAAGATCATTAAAATACTACAAATTTTCAATATCAAAAAGTTATAAATAAATTAAAAGAAAAGAACCAGCTTTCAAATTATATAAATAGCAAAAATTAATGAACGACTAGAACAACGTAATAATAAAAAAAGAATGTCAAACTAATAATCAAGTTTAAACTAATTTAGAATCAAGTTTACCTGAATCACTATCAGTACCAACTTTTGTAACTTCAATATTATATTGTTGAGATTTAGTTGCACTCAAAACTGCTTCAACAATACTTTCATTAGCTTTATCATCTTCTTCAACAGCAGGAATATCAACATATTTACCTAATAACTCTATTGGAACTTCAGATAATGGAGCAACTCCCCAATATTTACAATCTTCATCAGAATAAGTTCCAAAATAATCATATTCATCCATAACACCACAATCTTTTGGTGGCCAAATCAAACTAGTGACATAATAAAATAAAAATGCAATACTAAATCCAAAAAGAGCATTACCATAGTAATAATCCATAATACCTTTGTTGACTTTGATAGTTGGTGTAGCAGAATGAGCTAAACCTGGTAAACCTGGAGCCATACCTAGAGTGAAAGCAATCAAACCTTTAAGGTTGAAACCATAAAACTCATAATAAGAACCTTCTGGACCATCAACGTATAAATCTGTTAATTTCAATTTACGTTTTCTAATAATGAAATAATCACAAATCAATAATCCAATCATTGGACACATGAAAACGGAGAATGCAACCATGACAGTAGCAAAGTTTGACACGGTGTTGAACATTTTCCATGGTTGAATGACCCATGCTAATAATAATGTGAATAAAC
The DNA here is from genome assembly GCA_030565045.1 of Starmera caribaea. Classification (NCBI taxonomy): domain Eukaryota; kingdom Fungi; phylum Ascomycota; class Saccharomycetes; order Phaffomycetales; family Phaffomycetaceae; genus Starmera; species Starmera caribaea. The sequence continues at coordinate 68,011 of JAJMAV010000003.1, forward strand.
TGTAAAAATTGTTAGTACTTTATTAATCTCGATAAAAAAAAATCTGAATCTCTGTATCTTTTGATCAAATTAGGCAGGTTGTCAATTTTTCACGGGTTTTTTTTTATTCAACCAGTTAATTTATAAACACTTGCCAATCTGAAGACACAATTCCCATTATAACATGGATATACATACCCTCCTCTTCTGATGTTGATAAAACGTGGTAAAACACCTGAGAAATCCATACCAAAAGACCACAAGTTTAGTAAAGTACAATAGACTAAAGTCATAATCAAGAAACCAAGGGAAGCAAAGAAAACACCTGCTCTACAAGCTGGTGTATAATAAACTTCCAACCAGTTTGATAAAATATCAGGTGGGTTCCACATAGCTTTACCATAATGGTCTTGTAAAGATGAAGCTGTCAAAATACCCATAACTGGAATAACGGTACCCATTAACATAACACCAACAAAGGAACCTGGGTATGGAGTGTAACGACCAGTACCGAAACGAGTCCAATCTGGTTTGTTGATAATACCAGCAGTAGCACCACCAAACCAATGTGAAATGGCTTGTAAAAACATCCAACTGAATTTGGAACCTTTAACTGAACTACTGTTGTGGATTAATTTACCATATGAACCATTTTCATGACGAGCATAAGCAGTGATACCGATCATGGCAAAAAATGCAGCTAATGAAGAGATAGCCATTGCCCATCTCATCTTGTGAGGTCTGCTGAAAGCCATTGGTAAGATAATAAGTTGGAACAAGATGAAACCAATCATATCTTTTGCAGTGAAAGGTAAATTTGGATTCAAAGTGTTTTTCCAGTCCATATATCTTCTTGACCAAGTATAAATAATAGTGTTAATAATCAAACCACCTTGAAAAGATTGATTAGCGTACCAGACACAAGCGGTGGCAGATCTTAATAAAATAGCCAAATAGAAACCTTTGGAACCAAACAAACATCTTGAATAAGAAGTGAATGAAATATGATGGTCACTACCTGGTTGACCATTGAGAACTGTGACAATTAAGGTGATAACATTGGCAACAATAACAGCAGCCATGGTATGTGGAACGGATAAACCATAACTTAACAAACTGGCAGCAGAAGTGAAAGTGGATAATGTCATTTTATTCAAAAACCAATAGGCCATGAAAGTTGGAGGGTTCCATGTTCTTCTGTCAGGTGGAAGAGGAACTAAATCTGGGTTTTGGGAAGAAGTGACTTTAATATGTCTGTGATCTTCACGGACTTCAATAAATTTAAGAACTTTGTGAACTGTCTCCATCTTAACAAAATTAAAACTGAAAGCAAAACAAAAAATGTGTTGAGATGGTTGGAAACAGTTGCTGTGATACTTCACTACAATTTCCTGTTGACTCAGAGAGAAATTGGATCTGTTTTATATGCCTCCATTAAAAGAAACTTTGATGTTGATCAATGATAAGTGTCCATTCTCATCTCAATATCTGCATGAGAAATCTAGCTGCGGGTCTTATCTCTGAGACTAATTTGGGAGACTCGTTGGCAGTATGTGGAAAGTCGAGACTGGGGTCTGGCGACTCTCAAATTCAGAATTGAGTTGGGAGAAAAGAGAGAGAGAGCTTGATGATTTGATCTTTGAAGTTTAAAGACTGTTATTCTGGAGTAGCTTATCAGTAGCCAACTGTTTGTACTGTGGATATTTTTTTGATATACAAGCTTTCCCAATGGCTGTATGTAGTTTTCAAAGACCACCGGTGTATCTCAATTTTTTCTGAAAAAGGACAACACACATTGGAAGCTAATCACTGATGGTTTTCAAAGAGGAGTATGGGCAAAAGGTTTTGTTGAAGATGAAGTCACATCAAGCTCAACCTACGGGCTCCCTTTGTGAAAATGTATGTATTTAGTATGTATTACGTAGAAGAATTCTGTAAAGTATAATTGGTGAAGCTTCTTTTAGTCTCCAATGCTCCATTAATTCTCCAAGTTTTACACAATTCCGACTTGAGGGTCGTTTGCCTAAACGGTTCGCAAGAGAGACGAACTGCTGCTGAGATGGCTACAAGGAACTTGAATATTTCGAGAGTTTTGAAGGTATTGTGGACACTGCTAGCTAGTGGTTCGTATGTGGTATACTTGCTTGATTCAATATTTAAACCATTTTTGAGCAATTTCTTTGGTGAATAAATTTATTTTCCCGTCTATTTCCACCAACCTCTGGATCTAGTTTCTTATGTTGATCTTTCAACCATCTTGATGTTTCAGCCTGTGGTTAAAAACGGTGAACCTGTCAAACTAGAGACTACTACAGAAAGTGGGAGACCAAGTCACCAATACAGCCAATTTTAACAGTTTGTGTGTGTGGCAGCAACAGCTTTCTTAATTGAGAACGTAAAGTGGACACAACCAACGCAGATTCACAATTAACTACAACTAATTACTTGTGACTCCGTCGTATCTAGCTACTATTCTTACTAGTTCTGTTCTTTAGCTTGGACAGCTAAATGTTAAACACTTAAAGAGAAATAGTAGCAAGCAACACAAGACATAAACAGATATTAGAAACCATCACTTATAACTTTCTAACTGAAAAAACCCATCAAAATTCAGCCATAGGAATTAACTTACACTGAAACTCTTCACATGATGACTTTAAAAAATTTAACTGCACCTCTCCATCGATGATCTAATTAGGTTTTGAGTCTCTTGATGTAATGGATACCTAGGACTCACAATTTATCTAACCAATGAGCTCAACAATTTACTTTTCTAAAAAATTTTAACCAATTAAAACTGTAGCCTGTAAACAACTTTAATGCATTAATGGATCGCATAATTAGAGCAGCAACTGATCCAACCTAGAAATTCATTAAAATGGATTTCAGCTTCAGAGGATGTGAAATTTACAATCATTAACCATCATTTCGTGTCACTCTTCTTCTCCAACCTATTGTTATTCCCAATGAAACAGTGGTTAAACAGTTAAAACATAAACACAGCTACCGTCGGTTTTGTGTCAAATTTTCTTTCAAGAAGATTCTTAAATGGGTGGTTGACATAAATTTTGGCAGCTGTTGTAAATCATAAATCCCACTGAAAGTTCTAGTCTCTGAACTGAAAAAAACTTGAGTCTCTAAATTAAAATGACAATTGAATAGAAGCTTGTTTAGAAATAAAGTTGAATTGCGAAGGTAAGCAATGGAATTAACTTGAAATTCCTTAATCCTCAGCTTTTAAATGAATTTGTTTTTGGTCTTGACGTTTTGTGACAATTGAATTGTTGTTGATGCTTGATAAGATTGATAAACATTTAGGCGTAATTCACGCCTTGCAATATTCAAAGTGCTTTTGTATGGTGAATTGATTCTTGTTAACTATGGGGAAAGATTTCTAAAATTCAAGAAGCTAATTGATAAAGATCAATCTTGATTAATATTTGATAGTTTGATCTCTAGCTGAGCATTGCCATAATAAGTAATAAATTTGATATTGATGCTGCCAGCTTCAATGAACGATAAGCTGGTTCAGTAGTGGAATTCTAGTTGTAAGTGAATTGTAGTAAGCTTGATGACTGCTAGTGATAAATCTTAATTGTAATGGTTATTCAATCATTGATGAGAACAACATAACTGAGTAAATTATAAGGCAATTGACGTAGTGTATAACCTGAATAGAACTGATGATAGCTCAATCAAATTCACATAAAGTTTACACTAAACACTTTCAAAACATGTAGTAGAATCAAACCAGCTTTAAGTGGAGCAGTACATAAATAAACATCACTATTGATGATCTTGGGTAATTGAATCAAATAGCCTAACTCTGTACCGTAAACCTCCTTTCTATGGCATATTCCCCGATAACTTTGATAATAAACCTGGCTAAAACAACACTGTTCCTGAAAGAACCGTCAAGTAATGGCAGTAGATACCATTGACAGGTGGATATGATAATTCTTATCAAATGGCAATGGATGTCGAGTATAATACTATAAAACTAACATTCAGCAGCTTCAACACTTCAATTGGTTTAGTCACAAGTTGAAACTTAAAACACATCCTTTTTCAGATTGTATCAACAAAGTACAACTATTGTAGTTACAGCAAAATACACCTTTTATATATCGCAGCTCTAAAACCAGGTGTTTAGAAAAATTTTCCATCACCAAACGGTCTTGCAGCCAGTTAGAAACATGGTGCTGCAAGTTGCAACTCATGTGTCAATAAAAACAACCCAGACACAAAAACTTTGTGTAGTTCGCCATATATAGTTGCACTGTGGATGCACCAAGTACACTTTATGTATGTCTCTCAAAATATTGTTTTCTTTGAAATAATACTAGTAACAGTGGTTCAAATCACTTGATATTCAGAGTTTGTGTACATCTCACCAACCTCTACAACACTGTCCTTTTAGATTCTTTTCATCCTGTCCATGAACCAAGTTATTCACGCTCAAACATTTTTTGCTAACTACACAAAATTTTTCCAGTGAAGAGATATCGCCGTCGGCCACTGCTGGTGAAAAATTCAATCTGAAGCTGAAATTTAGTTTGCGTGGTATAAAAGTTGTGGAAAAGACACAAATTATTTTGGTGTTTAGAGTGGTTCGTTGATTAGCTTGAAGCTTCACTGTTGCTCTACTGCTGGTTGGTCAGAACACTGTCTTATTGTGCTGCTTCAAAGTTTAAACAATTTAAAAGAAGATTATAATACAAAATGTTGGCTCAATTAAGATCATCTTGTATTCAATCTGGTTTCAAAAGATCATTTTCTTCTTTGGTTAAGATCTCTGAAGAAGTTCAACAAGCTTTGAACGACAAAAAACCAATCGTCTCATTAGAATCAACAATCATCACTCATGGTTTACCATTTCCTCAAAATTTAGAGATGGCTCAACAAGTTGAACAAACTATTAGAAATAACGGTTGTATTCCTGCAACAACTGCTTTCATTGAAGGTGTTCCAACTGTTGGTTTAAGTTCAAAAGAATTGGATCTATTGACTCAAGTCAAATCAGTTAACAAAGTTTCAAGACGTGATGTTGGTTATACTATCGCTAATAAATTACATGGGGGTACCACGATCAGTGGTACAATGATCTTATCAAAATTAGCAGGGATCAAAGTTTTTGCGACTGGTGGTCTTGGTGGTGTTCATAGAGATGGTGAAAATACAATGGATGTTTCTGCTGATTTAGAAGAATTAAGTAGAAGTAATGTTGCAGTTGTTTGTGCTGGTCCAAAGGCAATTTTAGATATTGAAAGAACTATGGAATATTTGGAGACTAAAGGTGTTTTCGTTGGTACTTATGGTCCAAAGGGTACCAATGTTCCAGGTTTTTATACAACTGACTCAGGTGTTAAGTCTCCATATAATTTCCAAGATTTTACTAAAGCTGCCGAAACAATCATTGCTACTGATAGAATGGGATTAGGTAATGGTTATTTATTCTGTATCCCACCTCCATCTGATGTTGCATTATCTTCAGAATTTATCACTTCAGTTGTTGATGAAGCTGTTTTATTAGCAGCTAAAAATGGTATTAAAGGTAAAGAAATTACTCCATTCATTTTATCAAGAGTTGCTGAAGCTTCTAAAGGTGAAAGTGTTAAATGTAACGTTCAATTTGTTTTTAACAACGCTAAAGCTGCATCTAAATTAGCTGTTGAATACAACAAATTGATCTTGAAATAAGCAGGGATCCTTTATTTATAGATAGTTAATATACTCAATACATGTATCATAACAAACAGATGAATGTAAGTCTTTAGTGGTGTTTTTTTTGCAAAGTGATTCCGCACTATCGTTAATTGTAACAAACCCTAGAACTTACATTCGGTATGTTTACATATCGAAGAAAATTATTGTAGATTCGTTTATTGATAGTTATTAAGATACCAGATCAAATCAATTGTGAATCAACAGAAAATCATAAAAGTAAAAATAAAAGTAAAAGTCAAAAAAGTGAAAAAGTATGTAACATGTACCGCATATAATTGATTCAAAATCACAGATTAAAGAAGGAAAATTATTTGACATAAGTCTTTTGGATTCTCAAATCAAGATATTCTCTTGTTGTCATGAAAGTACCATCTTTTTTCAAGAATTTCTTAATAACTAAATCAGAATCTTTAGCATTTTTAACCATCTCACTTGGAATTGGACTAACAGGGAAATCATCTTCTGCATTTAAGAAAAATGCAATTGAATATCTTGGCTTACCTTCAACTGGCAATCTAACTCTATGTAAAGTTGATTTCAAGACACCATTTGTCCAAAATGATAATTGATCTGCAATATTAATAACTAATGGAGGTGCCATACCTTTAGCAATGAATTCAGGATTTGGAGATGGAACAAATGGAACAGCTTTCCATTCATTATTGACTTCATCAAACAATTCTAAACCTTGTTGACCTTCTCTTTGGAACAATTCGGTGATTGTACCGAAATCAGTATGAGCACCACATCTAACGTCTTTCTCAGCATCTAATTCTGAAGTTGATGGATAATATAAAAATCTCATTGAAGTACTTGATTTCTCTTCTGGTCTGTTTCTATTAGCAAACCAATCAGCACCACCTTCTTTGGGATCGATTTCTAAACCAATAGCTAATAATTTCAAGATTTTCATGGCAACGTTATAATAACCAGTAAACATTCTAACAATAACAGCTTTATTAGCTGGGTCTTTGAACAATGGAGGTAATAAAGATTCATCAAATTCCCCAGTGTTGAAATTGAAGCTTGAGAAGTTGAAAGCTTCCTTTGGATCACCGCCTTTATCAGTTTGAGACTCATCAAGACTCTCTTGATTGGAAGCAGTATAACCACTAGCTTTACCATCAAATTTAACAGCCATTTTTTCATCCAAAGGTAATTTGAAGAACTTCTCACTTAACGCGTAAAAAGAGTCCACTTCAGCTTGTGTGAAACCATGACCGTCAACCAACAAGAACCCATCTTCAGACATAGATTTTAAAACTTTACCAGCAGTTTCCTTATCAATAGAAGTGATATCAACAATGTTCAAAGGGTTTGGAGTTAAAACAGTCATTGTAAATTGATTATTAGCGTTCTTTGTTTGTGTTTATTATCGCTTTCCAGCAACAACAGTAGCTTGTTTCGACTCCATGTTTTCAGCTCTTGATCTGTGTGCAAATCTCGTTGTTTAAATATTTTCCAATCTGGTGCAATTTTCAACTTTTTCTTTATCTCCTTTGGACACAATCAGTTTTCAACGGTTTTTGATCTTCTGTAACTTTTGCTGAAATTGTCAAAAAACTACATAACCACCACCATTCAATAGCTGAGACTCGCCGCTACACAGACATACCACTCTTGTACTACCTTCTATAGATTCACCAATTTATGCTGCCCCTACCATTAAATTCACGTGATATTTCCGTTTTAAGTAATCAATTTCCGTTTTAAGTAATCAATTTCCACGACAACCAACGAAATCTCAGATGCTGCTGATACAAAAAGAATTGGAAATCTTCAACGTTTTAACGACTGTTTGAAGTGTTAGAAAGAAGAGGAAGAGAAATGTTTAGACAGTTGAGGAGAATTCACACAGCACTGAAACCATATGAAGTTGGTTTTGTCTTTGAGTAAGGTACCAAATTATCCAAGATTTTCAGATGGGAGTACTAATTCATAAATTTACAGTATGGATGGTGTCCTAATCAAAGGTTCCAACGCTATAGAGTCAGCACACCCAGCACTCAGCTTATTACAAGAACGTCGTATCCCATGGATCTTAATGACAAACGGTGGTGGTGTCTCTGAAGCCTCGAGAGCACAAAGATTATCTAAAACTGTTAATATCCCAGTTGATATTGAGCAAGTTGTTCAATCACATACACCATTAAGATTATTGCCAAACATTGGTGAGAAAACTGTGCTTGTTGTTGGAGGTGAAAAAGACGCATGTAGAAAAGTCGCACATGATTATGGATTCGGTAAAGTTTTATTACCTTGTGATTTTATTAGAACTTATCCATCAATTTGGCCATTCCATTCAAAGGAAACTTATGAAATAGGTATTGACACTCCAGGTATTGATGAAATTCCAGTTGATAATATCATTGTTTTCAATGATCCAAGAGACTTGGGCTCTGATATTCAAGTCATTAGTGATGTTATTAGAAGAAATCCAAATTGTCATGTTATTTTCTCAAATAATGACTGGCTTTGGGCAAACAATTATAAAGATCCAAGATTTGGACAAGGTTTAGTTAGATTCTTATTAGAGAAATTACATTTAGAGATTTATGGGAAAGAATTAAATAGAACAATTATTGGTAAACCAACAAAATTTAGTTATGATTATGCACATCATGTCTTATTAAATAGATCAAATCATTTACATAATTTAGGTTTACCACCTTCTGAATTCAAATTTGGTTCCATTATTAGAGATACTCATATGAAACAGGTTTTCATGGTTGGTGATAATCCAGCTTCTGATATCATTGGTGGATTCAATTATGGTTGGGATACAGGTTTAGTTAGAACCGGTGTTTATAAAGATGGTGATAAATTACCATGTACTCCAACTTGTATTAAAGATAATGTTTATGAGGTTGTTAAATTTGGTTTAGAAAAAGCTGGATTATTCTAATCATTATAAACAGTACATAGAAGAAAGAAAAACAGACATCTATACTTATTATACATTTAGTAGTTTATTCTTCTTGCATATTTTTCAATAATCTTTGATAAGAAGCATTTTGAGCATTCATGATAATCTCACCTCTTTTTTCTCCATCCAAAGCATTTGGATTAGCAGTTAAATCTTTCAATAAAGATCCAGCAAACGCATCACCTGCTCCATTAACATTTTTAGGTTTTTCAATTAAATTTGCAACATTATAATGTTCAATTAATATAGTTTCTTGATCATTTAATTTATAAATAAATCCAAAATCTGATAATTCATTGGTATCCAACACATCATTTGAACGTTTAGAAACAATAACAACACCATTCCCACCATCTTTTATTATCCAGTTTTTAACGTATGGAGTCAATTCAATACTTTTCAATAAAACATCATCTTCAAGTAATTTAGCTAAAAATCTTTCTGCTTGTTCATCAATAGCTGAGTACAGTTCCTCTACAATTTCAACAGCCGCGGTTTTCAATTCTTGAGAATTCAAAGCACCAGCTTCTTGAAATTTCTCATAAATAGTTTCCAATTCATTTATGGTTGGAGTTGACGCTAAAATTGAAGATTTTGAATTATCACTTTCCAAGATTGCAGTTAATTTCGATGCTTTTATGAAAGATGTAGGTTCAAAGATGATTTGAAAACCATATTCATTGGCCCATTCATTAACTTTTGCAATCATTGATTTAGAGATATTAGCATCTAATAAGATTAATTTTGGTTTAATTAATTCAATTTGTTGTTTAACAAACTCCGGATTCAATTTTTCAGCTATACTCATTTCAGCTAACCCCAATATCAAACCATTTCCCTCGCTGTCTTGAACAGAAGTGTATTGAGCAGTTTTTGCATCTTTCATAACATCAATACTTGAAGGAAATTTCAACATTGAACTAATTGATTTCCCTTGAAGATCATCACCAACAACACTAACAAATTTGAAATCGTTATTGCCTTGTAATCTCGTGGCTTCTGCGACGTTGTAACCAACACCTCCAATAGCAGTGGAAGAAATCATGGCTGGATTCGAATCACCATATTTCAATAAAGATTTCTTTAATTCCCAATGTGTATCTAAAGCAATTGATCCGATCACAAGAGTGTTGATAAGTCTTTTATTTGCTAACTGTGATGATCTTTTGGTAAGGATGGAAAGCATTACTTCTAGTTTTTCTTTCTGAAAAAGGTGATCGAGTGTGTTGAACTGATGTTTGAAATGTTAATATTAGTTGGAAAAATTCATAGAAAATATTAAAGTGAGTGTTGATCACCGTCGGTTGAAAATTTTGGCTGAACTTAACAAGTTTATGAGATTTTTAAGATTAAAGCAAAGAGAAAATGAGGAGAGTTGTGGTGATTGAATAAAAGCATAATCGTAAGATTTATTATGGGTTTTATCAGTTAAATAACCCAAAAAGACCAATCCGATTGTGATTATTTTCAAAAAAAAGTTGACTTATTAGACTGACTTTTGACACAATTGAACTTTGAGACTTCTGATAACTACACTAATCAAATGAGTTAACACGCATTTAATACATCTCCATAAGCTGTTACTGTCACATTATGAGCTGAAAATTTTGTCAATATCAAACATCAAAATTCTCAATTCTTCATAACCGTAATCTGTGGGATCTGTATTCATCATGATCATAATAAACATATACAACACATCTTTTTCCTCATCGTCACATCAACATTCATCCAATTATTTACCAGTCATCACATCCATTAGTAAACATTATAATCTGATTACAACGCATTATTCACTTTACGATGATGATGATCCAAAGGTTCCACAACCAACTTCTCACTAGAGTACATCTGACTGATTTTGGACTGTCTTTCCAACACTTTCAATTCCCTGTTGGCCTTTTGAATGGCTTGATCGATCTGTTGTGAGTCTTGTAAATGTGTGTTTGATTTGAAAGCATCTTTTGTTCTTCTGATGAAATAGTTTCTGAAATTGTAGCCGTTGAAGTTGTAAGCGTTCCTCATGAACTGGCGGTAGAGGCTGAGGACTTGTGGTTTGGAGGACATTTTCGCTGTGTTGTCCTTGACTAATTCCGCTTTGAAATGATCAATTTTGAACAATTTTGAAGATTTTTTTGAAAATTAATCGGATTTTATATAAAGACAAATTAAAAATAAATTTTGACGTTGTTACATAACTATGTGAAAAGATAACAAGAGACGAGACAGACAGGACCAAAAGAATGATCAAGATAAACACAGGAAACTCAACAGTGGACTACTTTCTCACTCTGCTTGCTTTGTTCTTGCAAAGACTGGCTGTGATTACGATCGATTTCTGCCGAGTGATGCCTGTGAAGTACCCAAACTTCACAATTGCAGTGTGCACGGTGATAGCTATGATCGTTGGGTTCTATATCTTGAAGAATATCGTGAGAATCATTATTAGCTTGGTGAAGACAATATTGAAACTCATATTGATATTTGTGTTGATCACAGTATCACTCTGGATATACTACAGAGGATTCCATGTTGCTATTAATGACGCCACAAGACTGTTCCATTTCATCCAGAATGCGACACAAAAGGATATAGAGACTGTGGAGAGCAATTATATTGCACTAGCTGGTAATACACAGAACAAGGCAAAGATCGCGTGGCAGTTTTTGTTCAATTCACGATAATTTTATACAACTGTTATAGCTAATATGATTCAAAGCCCAATTTTGATTATTTTAATTTTGTTATACTATCAATGTGTAATATACTAATATATCAACTCATGTTGGAAAGACAATTAATATTGAATACTCGGGTTTCATCATTCATGTAGTTTACCTGCATTTATAAATGATTGTTGTGGCAAGTATCATTACTATTATTATTATTATTAATATATTAAGTGGCTAATTAAATAAAGCTTAACGACAACTTTAAATTATTTGCACTTATTGAACATTATTTGAAAACCAGGCCGGCCGCGGAGGCATGCGGAAATATTTATATAACTAGCAGCTAGTACTCAGTAGTTATGAAAGTGTCACAATCTACAACGAATTTTTCTATCAAATCAACATCTATTTTATCTATAATATTTACATGAACTTTGATGAACTTTCCAACTAAGCTTATTTGACAATAAGCCTCACATGTTCCCCACGCGTCAATTCAGCATACGGATCTGAATAATTTAACACCCATTTAAGTTTCTCGTCTTTTGGTAATTGGTCCCATGATTTCAATTTCTCACCATTATTTGTTCCCTTACTTAAAAACTCTTTGAAACCTTTACTCATTAATTGTTCCTCATTTAAATCAACATACTGTAACCCACGTCCTTTCCCGTATTTACAAGTCAAATTCAATTCATTGGCAAATAACTCATATTTCAATTTCTCTTCATCTGATAAATTTCCCCAATTTTTCTTAATCAATCCAATTCTTTCATATGAGGAAACATTCTTCAATTCTGATTCAGTTTTGAATAATTGATCAATATAATAACATCTTAATCCAGTGAATGGAAATAACTTATTTGAATAAATTGATAAGTCATTATAAAGCTCTGCCTTTGATTCATAATTCTTAATAACTGATTGATTCAACGAACTCCAAGTCTCATTAACTAATTCATCAATTTTCACGGAGTTCAAATTCAAATTTTTCAAATATTTCTCTTCAAATAATAGTTCTTGAGCTAAAAGTTTTTCACCAGATAAGTTTAATGAATTTGATGATAATTTCTCATCAAAAATATGGATTTGATAAGATAAACGTTCATCATCAGTTAAATTCACCCATCTATCAATCATAAAAATGATTAAATCATATCTATTCAAATCGGGATGTTCGATTTTAAATAATTGATAACATTCTTGGATAAATGATCCCAAATGATTTTTTGGTATTAATTCATTTTTAATCTTGTATTCATAAATAAATTCAACTTTCTCTCTTGTTGGTAAAAACTCCCATAATAAAAATGCTGTTTTTTTCAATTCACTATCGTTGGAAAATGGGAAATTTTTCGTCAATTCTGGCATATTTGATTTTGTAAAAGCATTAAGTAATTTATTTGAAAACCCATATTTCATGTTTTTTTTACGTAATGATTCATATTTCAATTTTTCCTCCTCATTTAAATTCCCCCAATTTTCATATACTCCTCTAGCATATTTAGATAGATTAAATTCATCACCGTATTTTTCCTTAGCAACAAAATAATTCTCTTTGAAAAATTCAACAAAACCTGAACGAACAAAATCAGTGAATCTAGGTATTGGAGTAAATACCTTATATTTGGAAATTCGAGTCAATTCAGCAGCTTTTAATTTATAAGAGGCTTTCTCTTCTTCACTTAATTTTTTCCATGCATCAGATAAAATAGCTGCAATTTCTGGTGCTCTCATTCCTGGTTCACATAATTCATAGAATTTCTCTCTTGTATAAGCTGCATAACTTGTAAAGACTCTTGTATTATCAACCTCTCTTAATAAATAAGAAGATACTCTCCATGGTTCATTTTCAAGTGTTTCTTTGAGTAAATTATCTCTTTTATCTTGGTAAAATTTTTTTTCTTCTTCTGATAAAGAATTCCATTTTTCATGTAATTTACTAACAATCTTTAATCTATTATCGTTTTTTAATTCTGGGTCAGTCTTAAAAATTTCTGAGAAAAACATTGTTCTAGGTGGAGCAGTTTTAAGAAAATCAAGTTTTTCTTGAGATTGGAAAAAAATTAATAAATCTTCTGCAATTGTTGAATACTCATGTTTTTGCAATGAAGGTAAATCTTGCCATTCAAAAATTGAATCTGTTATGATTTGATTTATTGATTCTTTATTTCTTCTTAGAAAACTTCTACTTTTTGCATTGACTAATTCAGATATGCCATGTTTTTTAGAATCAATTTCAAGACTTTTCTCAAATTCTGCAAGTTGACCCTTTTCATTTAAACTTGTCAAACAGTAAATTAAAAATGGAATAGCTCTTCTATCATTAATTTCTTCACTATTACTTTCATGAATAATGGTTTTAGAAAGTGGCGACAAATGTAATTGCTGATAAAATGAAGTCACTAAATTGAATTGTTTAATTTTAAATTTTCTACCACGAGCCCTCCACTTTTTAAGATTTTTAACATAAATTGTTTTGGTGAATTTTTTATTTTTCTTGAGTTTTTCCAAAGTTGAAAAAAAGACAAAAGCAGAATTCATTCTATTATGTTCAATTTTTTGTGTATCAGTAAGTTTATCAAGGTTATATTTCCTTATCTCTTTATTAATTTGTTCAAATTTTTCCAGATACGGAGCTTTTTCTTCTGGTGTTAAAGTTTTCCAGCTTTCTATTGCCAATTGTCTCACATTCAAATTTCCATCATTTGAAGAAGAAGAAGAAGGGTTAGTGGCTTTATAATTATTAACAAACTCTGTTAGATAAAGATAATAACCACTTCTAACAGCCTTACCTAAAGCTGTTCTTGGCAAATTCAACTCTGGATGTTCTTCATAATAACGGTTAATCAGTTCTTTGGCTCTTGTGTTATAAATATCTCTAGTTTCTTCATCAAGTTTATTCCATTGCTCCACATAATCTGCTATACTTCCAAATAATGATTTTCTGGAGCCTTGATATTTTTCCAATTTGTAAGTTTCATGAATAAATAACATCAATCCACTTCTTGGGTCTTTTAAGTTTACTGCCATAATATCCTCTATAGATGATTCATGTACTGTTTTTTGAGCTTGCTCATTATAATAATCTTTTTCATTAGGATTTAAGTTGTTCCAATCATTGATAACTTCTCGGAATTTTATAGTTTCATTTTTAGATCTTGCAAGGTCGGCTCTATGTTTAATATAAAAACTATAACCAGTATAATGATATTCTTTATGTGATGAAGTTGATTTTTTTTTAATTTTCATTAGTTTTGCAAATCTATCGGAAATATTGAATGATTGATCATACCATGGAGCCTTTTCATCACTGGTTAGCTTTTGCCATTGTTCAACAGCTTTGGATATGATGGCTTTTTGATCAAAAGAGTCGTCTTTCAAATCTAGATTATCAACGATTTTTCTCAAGTTTTGTTTGACAAAGACGTTAAAAGGATGTAAGGAGGCGTCTGTTTAAATAATTGTTAGTCTGAAGGAAGTGATAATTTGAGAAGAATGAAAGTTATACGTACTAGATCTGCCATATAGTGCTGATCCTGTGAATGAGAACGGCACAGCAGAAGTGTATTCCACCTGTGAGGTAGTTCTTGGAACGTAGTTCAACTGTGACTGAATAGCAGGATCAAGCTGAGAAGTAGAAGTCGTGGTGCTGGTAACAGCATCATTTGCCACTGGAACCGCTGAGCTGTGAGATTGAGCAATTGATGAGCTGTGTCTGATGTGAGCAGCAAGCTGTGATGAGCATCGCGTGTGCACTGCCAGCTGTGACATTGTGAAGATCTGTGTTTAGCAAGAAAGCGCTGTGCTAAATGTTTGTGAAGCACAAATTTGGTTGTTTATTCAATCAAAACAAAACAAAACAAAACAAAATGTCAATCTTAAAATTTATTTGGTGATTTTTTATTTTCATCTTATAGCTGGCACATAATTAATTTAAGAATTGAAATAGAAAATCTGTTTTACAAAATTGAGTTCTTAAGCATTGATGAGAAGTTGAATAACTGACATGCTTCAATCATGTCCTAGATATATTGATCATGTACGACAGAAACAATCAAGATTTAAGATTAAATTATCAAGTCACGTGACTCACTGATACATATGTATAATATCAAGATTCAAACTATGAGCATTGAGAGTGTTCAGTATAACTGAGTAATTCGGTTACAAGTCATCACTTGTGAGTCGTGACATCCTTAATGACACTAAAAGTAACTGAGTTAAATAAAAAAATGCTCACAGAGAAAACAGCAAGCACATGGAGCAAGCCAGCAACCACATTGAACATGGAAAGATACGCAATAGACAACAGACAAACAGCGCATGTACAACTCAATAATTCATAGCTTGCTGTTATTCAATCGTGAATCGTGACCTACATATATTCTATGTATTCTAATAATCTGTAGATATGCTGGAATGATGAATCCATTATAATTTATTGATAGTTATTTTCATTGATAACGTTATCGGTGATTCATACTTGAATCTTGATTGCTGTGAGAACTACACTCAATCTTGATAGAATCACGATTCCACTTGGTTAGTTATGCGATAACCACAATAACCACAATAACCAATATAACTCAACTCGGCACACGCTTCACAATTAGCAAACTGTAAACACCCAACACACGAAAGAGTCAGCACTGACTCGACACAACTTTAAGACGCACGGTTAAGGTTTCACCTTTAAAAAATTTTTTTTGTCGTTGTTATTATCTTTCTGTACTGTAATGGTGACACATTTTCATGCGAGTTGTTTCAAATTGTGAAAAAATTCGTCATGTTGATGAATTCGATGAATCATCGCAATTCAACTAAAAAGGTTATCACTTATAATACACATGATTATATAAAACCCATGATTTCTTCAATTTTTTCTCTTTCTATACTCTATTAGTTCATTATACACAAGCAACTATTAACAACAACAACAACAATTTGTTGAACTATTAAAACACACTACAAGCACTCAACAATCACAAGACAATGGCATACTACGATCAACTAGAATTTCAATTCGATGAAGATTTAATATTAACTCCACAACTCTCAAACTCTTCAAACAATTCAATAATATCAAATGATGAATTTATAAATTCACCAATTTTCACAAGAATAGAATTAATAGATGATGATTATATTGAAGATTTTAAATTGGATTATAATAACAATAACAAAACCAATGGATTGAAAGAAATTCGTTATCTTTCTTTATTTAAAAACAACAACAATAATTATAACGCTACCCAACAAAGTTTAAATAAATCAATTGATTCAAGTTTAGTAAAGAAAAATTACCAAAATTGGTTGAAAAGTATATGAATTTAATTTCATATTTTGCAAGTTACTTTTATATATGTAACTATTTTTTAATGATAATGTTTGGGATATTTTTTTTTTTTTTTTGAGTTAATGATATAAATGTAAGCTTTCTCTTCTACGATTCTTTATAATGACATAAATATGTATATTATTTTTTTCTTTTTTCTCATGTGAAGAAAAAAGTATTGATTAAAATGTATAAAGATAAAAACATGCTTGTAGGGTTAATTTTTTTTTTTTTTCATTATAATGAATCTAATTTACCAGCTGCTGCTGCTCTATATAATTCTTGTAATTTGGTTGAATCTTCATCAATACTAGATGCATTACTGGATTTTTTTTCAAGTTCTTCATTGACTGAAGGTGGTTTGGAAAGAGGTGGAGCTGTTGGATAAGTCTGTGGTTGCTGTTGCTGTTGTTGTGATTGAGGTTCTGGTTGATTTTGAGCATGGGTTTGTTCTTGTGAAATTGGTTCTTGAAATTGTTGTTGTTGTTGTTGTAAAAGTATTTGTTGTTGCTGTTGTGGGTGCAATAAAGTTCCTTGAGGTGCCATGTAGTATGATTGTTGCATACCATAATAATTGTTATCATTAGTATTATTCAGATACATTTGATGTTGAGGTGTCTGCATAGGTTGTGCTAAAGAAGATGAATGTGTAGAACCCATTGTTGTATTAAACAAAGTGGCATGATTAGCTAAACCATTTGGTGACATTGTTGTATTCAGATTGTTGTGATATGGATTAATGACATTACCAAAAGCTGACACTGAATTTGATAAATTAACAAGGTTATTGGAAACATTATTATTACTATGATTATGATTATGATTGTTATTAATGTTATTGTTCTGATTATTAGCAAAAGGACTAAAGCTTGAAGGTCTACCCCAACTCAATCTGATTCTATTACCACCAATTTGGAAACCTTGCATACTTGAAATTGAAGCTTCAGCATCTTCTCTTTTTTCAAATCTAATGAAACCACAACCTTTATTAGGTGGAATTTTAACATGAATAATATTACCAAATGGTTGAAATAATTGAGCTAATGTATGTTCTGGAACTCCAGAAGCTAAACCTCCAATGAAAATAGTTGTATTAGTTGGATCATTAATATAACTATTATTTGCAATATTGGTTAAATTTTGATTTTCAAAATATGGCTGTTGTTGTTGTTGATGCTCATTTGAAAGTTTTGGATGCAATAAAGAAGTGTTTGAAGTATGAGAAGATGGAACTGATTGATATAATACATCATTTGAATTCATATTCAGTTGAGCGTTTGTATTGTTAGTTGAATTATTATGAGGATTTGTTGTTGATTTATTATTGATGAAATTTGATTGATTTAATAAAACAGGTTGAGGTAGATTATTTGAATTATTGATTGAGCCTTGATTAACAGCTAAACTATTATTGACAATATTTTGATTACTATTATTTCTATAAGGAATGTTATTATTATTATCCAGATAGAAATTACCAGCAGAGTTTGTTGCACTTGAACTATTAGAACTTGAGGCTAAAGATCTTGGTGTAGCTAAAGCAACTCTTAGAGGTCTACCAGCACACCAAACACCACCCATTTCATTCAATGCTTTATTTCTATCTTCTTCATCACTAAATCTAACAAAACCAAAACATCTTGAAGTTCCAGTGATTGGATCAGTCATAACTCTAACGGTTTTAACAGATTTAAAATGATTTTGGAACAATGCTAATAAATTAGCTTCTGTAGTTTTTGGAGATAAATCACCAACAAAAAGTGAGAACTCTGGAGATTGAGGGATTGATGAGAATAAAGTTGCACCTGAAGCCCAATTCAATCTAAAAGAACGATTTGTGTTTGCAATCAAAGAATTATTTAAAGATAAAGCTTGTTTAGCATCATCATAAGTTTCAAATTCAACAAAACAATAACCTGCATGACCGGTATTTAAATTGGCAGCAGTGGTACCTTTTTTAGCTTTAATCAGTTTAACTAATACACGTTTCCCTAAACTTGCCCATAAGTTTATAATGGATTCTTCATCAGCCCAAGGATCTAAATCACCCATCCATAAAGTTTTTGGAGGAGAAGTTGTTGAAGTTGCAGCAGTAGCAAGAGGAGCATCTGGAACAGTGATGAGATCATTTTTAATCTGTTCAGGGTCTTGAGCGATGACATTTGAAGTGGTGGTGGTGGTGGTGATGGTGGAAGGTTGAGCATGCTCGTCAGAAATCTCTAAGTGGTTGAGAATTTCTGAGGTTTTCTCAATAGTGGAGCTTAAATCATTTGATTGAAGTTGAAACTCAGATTGTGACTGATCTTGAATTGGTTCAGATTGAGATGACATATTGTAGCAGTGTGTTTTTTTCTAATGGGAATCAATTGAGGCTAAAAAAGCCAAAAAAAAAAAAAGAATATGATAACAATGACGGTTATAACTTATAATAAGACAATTGGGAAATGAGGAACTTTTGAAGCAAATGTCAATTTTGAAGTGTGTAATTGACTATAATGCTGAATTGAAAAGAAAACAGGACAGGACAGAACAAAACAGAAAGGAACAAACAAAACAAAACAGAGCAGAACTAACTTTAAAAATGAATAGAAACCAGTTGGACACAAAACAGGTATGTAAACGACAAAAAAAAAAAACAGCAAGACAGATGGAAAGAAGCAAATCGGTGAGAATGTGGAAATTTTTATATGGTTTGAGTCAATCTGATATGATTTTGCTTGAATGTTCCTGATGAAACGGTGGAAAGAATTGTGTGAAAAGAAACCGTTGTTTGAATTGTAAAATTAATTTCTATACGTAAATTCAGTATGAACCGCAATAACAGTGAGCAAACCTGTGTGATTTGATGGTGAATTGGTGTGGGAAACGTTTGCAAACGGTTGGAGATGACCAGAAACTAAATGGGAGATGCGTTCACGTAGATGGAAGCAGTAGCAGAGCGGTGATGAGTGTCCTGGAGACGAATGTTGCGAATAATTTGTGCAATTGAAATTTGTATTTAATAGTGGCAAAATTTTAAAGAAAAGTACGCTGAAATTGTTGATGATTTTCGCACAGAAAGAGAGACGAGCAGTTGAAATGCTATTTTTAGCTGGATGGAGTGAATTAAAGAGCCAGCTGCAACGATCAGATGTGCTGTTAGAGCCTAGTAGGCCGTGTATATCGACTGGTTGTATATCACTGTAGAGCACTACATAGCTAACACACCTCTACACTACAACCAGCTACACTTATGGTCTGTCGGTTCTGCCATATTCTTCTGGTGGGCGGTGACACATCAACAGTCAACAGTCAACAGTCAAACAGTGTCATAAAAATGCCAGGCAGGGGCTTAAAGAGACATTCCTCCATTCTCCGCCTAGCTGTTAGGCTGAAGCTCTGCCTGGCAGCTGGCTGAAGCTCTGCGTAGCGCGGTAGCTGGATTTAGCTGCAGCTGCAACTGGCAGTATAGAAAGTTCTATAGAATTTTAGAAGCGGCGATGGAAGGAAATTTGGAGCTGATTTGTTGTACAACACGAAACGAGTGTAAGCATTATGAAAAAGTATAGATAGATCATCAGCTGTATACTGGTACAGTGAACGATGGAGGTCTAAATCATAGAGATTCGTGAATCGCGATTAACAGCTAAAAAAAAATGATGTTCTATTGTATCACGTTCTAAAAACAATTTTTTACTTGCGCGAGCCCGGAGTCGAACCGGGGGCTCAAAGATGGCAACTTTGAATTTTACCGCTAAACCACTCGCGCTTATTTTTGAAATTTTTGTACGACGAGGCGCCAACATCTGCTGCAAGTTTACGTAAGTAATTAGTAACAAAATAGCCGGGTTGATTGATTCTTTAGTGTAGAGTCTAGATAGTAGACATGATTTGATTGTACTGATTCATTCATATATATCCAGAAATCAAGATGGGTTTAGACCCATAGGGAATTGAAGTAGAATTAACGTCTAAAACCATAGGTAAAATATTAACTTGATATAAAGTCAAAAGTCAAAGACACGTCACACAACCAGTATAAGATTCAAAGAATAGAATAAAAGCTCTGGATTTAGTTGATTTATAATAATTTGAGTAATTTATTGACTCAACAATTGAGGTAGCCCACAATTGAATCAACTCAAATCATCCTTTGAAGAGACAACGCTTGCCCTTTATCCCAATTTCCCAAAACGGAGTGTTTAATCATCTATTTTGTATTGTAAAGTTGAGACTTGATGAGACCAAAAATCCGGTACGCACACACACAGCGGTTTTCACTGTTCAGTGTTTTCGCTGCCTACAAAATTCAGCTTTAAATCATTAATTAGCAGCGAAATGAAAATGAAAATGAAATTAATTTGATGAAATTGCAAAAATTGGCTTTAAGCGAACAGGAAAACAGCGAAACATCAGCTGGAAAACCACCGCAACGCACCACAGCAGTCACAACAGCATTGCAGCAGTCCATACAACACCACTGCACACGCTTTAGACACACACAGCGCTCTTCCCGCACTGCATAGACATCGCTGAACTCGCTTTAACTGTCTGCCCGCGCTCGACTCTGTTCCCTTGCAATTTGCCATTCATCATTTGCCATTTGCAATTTACCATCAAAGGTCAACCCAGCGCGCCAGGTTTACAAGCAGTACCATCAAAAGGAGCTGCGTATACTGATACATCAAAACAAAAAGAAGTAACGAGCAAGAGACCATACTCAGTGTTTTCAGATTTCAACAATTGTTATTATAATTGGAACTAGTTATTATCAACACACACACACTCTCTCTCTCTCATACACACAGACACAACATTTCAGTATGGCACCAACTAATTTAGCACAATATTTCCAGCAGCAGCAGCAGCAACAGTCATCTTCGTCTTCGTCGTTGTCTGCTCAGGCAAACTTGTCATCTTCTCAAAATTTACAAAGAAATAAGAAACACTCAAAGGCAATTGAAGCTGAAGATGACGATCATTTTGAAAATACAACTTTCCAATTGAAAAGAACGAGGTCCGTAGGTCTATTGGATGAATTTATCATTCCTACAAGAAAACTTATAGAACAAGATCAAAACAATGGTAACATTGATGATGGTCATGAAGAAGAATTTATTGAAGACGTGGAACAAGAAATCAAAGAGAAACCTGTTTTGAAAGTTTATACTAGCTATGATGATCAAAGTGATGATTTAGATCTTGAAACTGAACCAACTGAAGAAGATGAAGATGAGTTACAATTAAAACGTCAACAATCTCATTCCTCTACAGCAGCAACTTCACCTTCCATATCAACATCAACCTCGACATCGACCTCGACATCAACATCTGCTTATAATCACCCACCATCTGCTACAAGCTCACCATCATTACCTCATGATGATAATGATATCGTGTACGAACCTTCAAGTCATGTGGATTATTTATCTCATAATTGGAAAGAATCAGACATTTCAAAATCTTGGAGATATATTGTTTTGAAAAGAAAAGATGTTGCCAATTCTGCAAGATTAGAAAATGCATCTTGGAGAACTTGGGCTCAAGCAAAATATAATTTGAAAACTATCCGACCAGAAGAAGTTAATTGGTTGAAAGAATCAGATGTAACTTGGCTTTATGGTCCTATCTATAGAGAACCATCTCAAACTAATTTAAGTCAATTTGGTTCAACTTCTAAAAATGTTAAATATGGATCTGATAATGAATTAAGCTCTTTAAACAATAAAAAATCAACTTCAAACTCTAGTTTTTCTTCTCAACAGAAAAGAAAAGGACCAAAACCAATTTTAAAGAAAAGAACAGTTAGTGAAATGCTGTCTCAAAAATTCCCAACTGCTTATAGAAACCCAGACTCAAAATTTGAAAACTCACCAACTATTGAAGCATATAGTGATCCTGCTGGTTGTTTACCAACTCCTCCAAAGTTTGAAGAGGATTTTGATGAAATTTCAAGAAAGGTTAATGCTCAATACCTAAGAAAATCAAAAGCTTCTTTTTCTTTAATCAATCAACCTCCTCCATTATCTTTAGACGATCATCGTGCTCAACATATACAATCACATTTACCAAATAGATCTTCCCCGTTAACATCACCTCAATCACATTCAGTTTCATCTTCGAACTTGTCTTCACCTCAATTACCTCCTATAATACCCAATCAAAAAACTTTGGTATCGGTTCTATCTAAAAACTCCTCAATGATTAGCTCTCAACATTCAACAACAACAACAGCAACAAATCAAAATACAGAACCAGCTAAACCAATCAAGCGCCATATTCATTTCAACGATAGAGTCGATCAATGTATTGCTTTAGATATCCCTGATTCAGAACCAGAATTTGATGATTATGATTATGAAGGTGATAACGATGATAATTTAATGAATGAAAATGATGGTTATGATGACGATGAAGATGATGAAGATGAAGATTCAGATGAAGAAGGTGGATTTTTTTTAATGGTTAGATCTCCTTCAACTCCTCAAATTCATAACAAAGACTTATTATTTGAGTCAAATACAAACTCAAGTAATTCTATGAATGATACCAACAACAAGGGCAATAATAATAGCAACAGTAGTAATACTGGAAATTCAAATAATAGTGATGAATTAAAAGAGAAGTTGAAAAATAAAAGATACCAAACTATTGAGCTGTTACCTTCAACTACTTTGAAATGTTGTTCAGATGATGAAGAAACCAATTATGCATTAAGTCATAATGTTAACACAAGTCGTGGTTTCAACTATTATTATGATTACAATTCAGTTTATACTGATAATAGTTCTTATTCTTATCCAATTGCAAACAACTCAACTAATGAAAATAGTTTCCAATATGATCAAGAACCAACTTCTGAAACTTTAGAAGGTGTTAATTTAGTTGATATTCCGGAAAATATTGTTTTAGGTTCAAATGTTTCAGATCCTGCAACTCCAATTTATCAAGATTTAACATCAACAACAGCACAACAACCAACAAGATCAACAAGTGGTGGGTTTTCAATTGGCTCAGATTCAAATTCTAGTTCTGAGGAATCATTAATCAATATTAATCTTCCGAAAAAACATTCTAAAGATAATTTTTCAATTAACGTTAGTTCTTCACCAAGCTGCACATCATTGAGTGATATTGCTGCACAAGGGTTCATTTCTCATAATTCAAATGGAAATTTATCAAACATGATTTCCAAAAATTTAAATCATCCAATTTCTCATTCCAATATTGATAATAACAACATCAACGAGAATAATAATAACACCACCGCCACCGCCACCACCACTGATTCAAATAACTTTAATGATAATGAAATAACAGAGTTGAATAAAGAATTCAACAACCTTAATCCAAACAATGATGATACTAATGACCACAATCAAAATCAAAATCAAAATCAAAATCAAAATCAAAATCAAAAACCACCACAAGTAAATAGTTTTAAAAACTCTTTGTTAAACTCCTGGAAAAGAACATGAATTAATAAACAGCAATTAATGAACAAAAGTGATTTATTTTAGAACTCTTGTAGAAAACTGTACATAATATTTTTGATTCTTCATTTTTATGAAAGGCAAAAAAAAGGTCAGAATTGAATTTCAAAAAATGTTAGATTGAAAGTAAACACAACATTAAAATTGACATCAATCAATCCCACTTCACAGCTGCAGCAATCAATGACAGAGCGGATACCTCAAGTGATAGAAGAAGGCTCAGTCACTGATTTCATTAACAACTCTCGACGCTCATCAACATCTTTTTCTCAATCACCAAGTTTAAATGATGATTTGTTAAGTAAAATAAGTCATCATCAATCATCATCAAGAAGAAGTTTTGAGTCATCTAGCATCTTAACATCCAGTTTTAGACCGAGTTTTGATGATAGTTACCAATCATTGGGGTTCAATAAACTCTCGGTACAAAATATTAGTCCATTAGGTCCGAATTCGATTTATGAATTGATTGCCGATATAGATTCCAAGAAAGCATCAACTAATTCAAGTTATTTGAGTCCAAGATTAAATGGTAAATTGAATATTAGATCACCAACAGTGGAAGATATCCCACCAGTGACATTGAGTAAATTGGAGAAAGTTCCCAAAGATGAAGTTAAGAAATATTTAAATGATATCGAGGATGAATATAAGAAATATTCAAACAATAAGCGATTGACTGAGAATTTATTGAATACGTTTGTTAATAAAAGTAATGTTGATTTAGAGAAAGAGATTGATACATTGGATACCATCCCTAAAGTTTATTTTCAAGATGAATTCAATTTAGATGATCCAAGGATTTTCAAAATTGTTATTCAAGGTTCTAAAATTGAGAACTTACAACATGATTTAATTGATAAGTTGTCTTATTATTTAGATGTTGTTGAAGTGCATCTTGTGAATGAAATTTCTAAATCTTCTAGCTCATTTTTTGATGCCTTGAATGACTTGAATGAGATTCAAGAGAAAAATAATAAGGTTTCTAAGTTGAATAATGAGTTGATCGAACAGATCAATGAATTAAATGACTCTAAAATTAAACCGATGTTGGAAATAATTGAAATTAATAAGAAAAGAGAAAATGTTCTGAAATTTGAACAGTTATTGATACAGCTTAATAAAATTAAGATCGAGTTTGAAAATTCTAAGAAACTATTCAATCATGATGATGAAACCGAATGCTTGAATAAATTAGAGTTTATAGAATTATTGATAAAAGGGCAATACAAATTTGATAATTGGAAGTTCCCTTTAGAAAACGTTGAAAACTTAACTTCCTTGATTGAAATTAAAAATGGGATAAAAGAATATAAGCTCAAAGTTGGAGAGAAGTATTCCATCAAGTTTAATCAACTGTTAATCAAAGATTTGAGAGAAAACTATGAAAATATCAAATATAACGAAGTTTTTGAGAGATTACTAAGTTCTAGTCCAGTTCACCTATCAATTGATGAGAACTTCAAAATTGCAATAAGTGAATTAATTATTGGTATAACAAGATGCAAAGATATTTCTAAAACATTTAGTGAATATGAAATCAATTTTTATAGTGAGATCAAGAATATAATCAGATATTTATTACCAAGCGAAGAAGAAACATTACCGTCGACAACGGGAAGCACAGATTCATCAGGAAATAAATCACAGCAACAGCAGCAACAACAACAGAACACCAAAAAACTAGGAATGTTGATCAGAGAATTATCACCAAGAGATTTCCAAACAATGTTGATTAAAATCTATTGTTCATTATCCGCTGCTTTAAGAAGAGTTCAGCTACATCAGAAATTGTTATTGGAAGCTGGATTAAATAGCATTGATGATGGATCTAATAGTACAAGCTTGGACATAACTAATGGAATCAATAACACTATAAATATTGTTCAAGTAAGAATGCAAAAAGTTATCAAAACAAGAGAAAAATTGAATTCTAATTTAACAATTGATTATTTTTTAAGATTTTTTTATATCAATAGTTTGTTTATTGATGAGTGTGAGAATTTATCAGGGTTATCATTTGACCCATTGGTTGAATCTATGAATTCACAAATTTCAAATTTCAATGCAACATTCCAACAAAATTCAATGAAAAGATTAAATTTGAGTATTGAGAATGAGGATTGGAAACCTGTCATTGTGCCACATTATTTGCAAATTACCGTGATAGATATTGTTGATAATAATAACTTGGATATCAAACAAGAATGGAAAAAAGATCTTGCTAAATATTTTGATGATGATAATAATATTGTTAGTGATACCAATGGGAGTGCCAAGAGCGATGCAACAACAGAAAAAAATCAGCCATCACATAAAAGATCTATTGTTGTTGGCGATAAAACATTCGTTGCTAGTAACTCGTTATTAACTATAGTTGAGATTCTTCGAGATTATTTCAGATTAAAAGTGAACTTCCCACAGTCTCCATACGAGGCCAGTATAATTGAGCTTTTCAGATACTATAACAACAAGGCAATGCATGTGATCAAAAAACAAGATGGATCATTGAACAAAGACATCAATCTCAGTATTGTTGGTGAGTCCCTCGACTGTCTTCTTGAAATTATCCATTATGTGCGTCTTTGTTTTGATAACACTGAGCTGGATGAAGCCTACAATGCCCTAATAAGTAGCTACTCCACTTCCAAGAGCAAAATTGACAGTGTGAATATGTTTGTTGAATAGCTATAAAAACAAGATAAACGACTTATAGACTTCACCATTGTAGAACTAAACTACTATACTGCCAGCTGTTCAGCTTATTTCCCGAATAGGCAGTATTTGCTTTTCAGCATTTTTAATGCAAATGCAAAAGATAAAAATTTGCCACCCTGTTGAAATATCACCCTCATGAAGAATTTATAAACAACTGCAAAACAAAACAAACAATCAAAACAACGCGACAGACAGCAGGCGATGGAAGGAAACGATTACCACGAAGGAGCCAAAGCGTTACTCGACTTGAAGAAGGACGAGAAGAAGAAGGAGGACGAGCTGGAGATCAAGGAGAACAGTGATTTGCAAAACAGCGGTAGCAACAATAACGACCAGAATCAAACACAGCAACAGCATGAAGATAACGTTGATGCTGCGGTTCTGAAGTACGTTGCCAGCACATTGGATAGAAAGAACAACAAGAGAAAGAAGTCCTTTGTCAATGATGAGATGAACGAGTTCCAGCATTGGAACGCGTTTTTGAACACTGATCCAATGCCTGAAGATGAAGCTGGTGCTACTACATCTGCTGCAGTTGCAGTTGCTAATGCCGCGGCAGCAGCTGCTGCTCAAGCTACACAAGGTGGAAACAATGCTAATGTGATTAACACAGCTTCCTATCAATCAATTGATTCCAAAAAACAAGGAAAAAGGAAGAAGCAAAAACTTGTTAGTTCGCAAGGTAATTTAAATGTTGATCCAGAATTGGCACAATTAGATGATACATCTGATCATGAACAATTAGTTAGGGCTGCTATTGCCACACAATTAGCATCTGATGTTAACATTCAAGATTATATCCAGCATACTCCAACAGATGATAATAATGAGCTAGACGCTAATTTGGTTCAAGCTGGTCAGTTGCAACAACAATCACAACAACCACAACAATTTACCAATGACACTGACAATAGTTCAAGAACATTAAGAAAGGCAAATCAAGCAAGTAATCCATCAGTTATTTCACAACAGCAAAACCAACAACATAATCAACAACAAAAACTTCAACTACAACAACAACAACAGCAGCAACAGCAGCAACAACCAATTATTGCTTCAGGATCTCGCCACCCAGATTTAGGAGCATCAAGTCAATCACTAAATGCAGGTAATACAGGAACTCAAACTTCTGGAATTCACCTAAATACTGGTAACGGTCCATCTGCTTCAGAAATTGCTGCATTAGTTGCAGATGCTGCAAACAAAGCTTCTTTATTAGTTAGAGATCATCAACAGGGCAAAATGTTTTCAAGAGTAGAAATTGAAGCAATCGATACATTCATCACAGATTATTGTAACATTAATAACATCACAAGAAGAGAAGTTTGTCAAAGAGTTTGGTCAAATGAACGTAAAAAAGATGATTTTTGGGAATCTATTCATAAAGTTTTACCATATAGAACAAGAGCAAGTGTTTATAAGCATGTAAGAAGAGCTTATCATGTTTTTGAAGTTCGTGGTAAATGGACAAAACAAGAAGATGAAAGATTAGGTCAATTAGCTGCTGAAAAAGATGGACAATGGAAGTTAATTGGTCAAGAAATGAATAGAATGCCTGAGGATTGTAGAGATAGATGGAGAAATTATATTAAATGTGGTAGTAATAGAGCTTCAAATAAATGGTCAATTGAAGAAGAAGAAAAATTGAAAGAAATTATTGGAGAAATTTTAGAGAATCACGCTGCAGCAACGAATAATGGCCAACAACAACAACAACAACAACAACAACAACAACAACAACAACAACAACAGCAACCAGAAGATGTCAATTCATTATTAAACTGGACCAAAATTTCAGAGAAAATGGGAGGCAGAAGATCAAGAATTCAATGTAGATATAAATGGCAAAAATTGATGAAAAGAGATGCATTGGCTCGTGCTCAAACAATTGATTTAAATGATAGAATTTGGTTATTAACAAAGTTACAAGAGCTAACATTTGTTGAAGAGCAATCAATTGATTGGGATGCAATTGCTACAATTCATCCGAAAAATTATTGGACTGGATCAGATTTCAAAATTTGTTATGAAAAAATGAGATCATCAATTAGAGATTTTAAAAAGAAAAATTTACTTGAAATTTGTAATTTATTGTTACAAGATTTAATTCATGATGCAAGTAGAAATAATATTGAAATTGAATTACCAACGAATTTGAATCAAGTTGTTGTTGATGAAGATGTTGTTAATAATGTTGTTAATGCAGTTAATGATGCATCAGGAGAAGTTGGTGTCATAGATGTTAATGCTAACGATGTTAATGACGCTAATGATGTTAATAATGTTGATAATGTCAATGATGTTAATGTTGATGGACCAAAAGCTGAAAATAATGTTAATGATCAAGAAAAACATAATAATCAAAATGAAGAGTATCTATGGAGATGATTGGGTTGTAATTTTTTTTTTATTTTACTTGATAGTGATTTAGTATACTAATAAGAGTTATATTAGTATTTGGTTGTAAATTAGTGTAATATTATAATATTTAAGTGTTTATCTTTGATCAGTTGTAGTGCAGGTTATAATTTACTGGCCATTTTCGAGATGTGTTATATGTATGGCGAACCGGAACTGATTTTTTTTCTATGTATTGAAATTAATCTTGAAACTTACTGACATAAAACCGAGTACTATACAATTATAGACTAAATGAATCTACACTAGTGGTTTTTTTAAACAAAATTTATTCAAGTTAATTATTTATTTTGGTTTGGTTGTTTTTTTTTTGTAAATCTATAAAATTAAATTAAATTAAATTTAAAATTTAGAAAATTGTTTAGATTTACCAGCAGCAGAAGAAACTTTTAAAACGTTGAATCTAATGGTTTTGGATAATGGTCTACATTGACCAACAGTAACTAAATCACCTTCAGTAACACGGAAAGCTGGGGAAACGTGAGCAGCCAAGTTTTTATGACGTTTTTCATATCTGTTATATTTTGGAACGTAATGCAAGTAGTCACGTCTGATAATGATGGTACGGTGCATTTTGGTGGAGACAACGGTACCAGTTAAAATTTTACCTCTGATGGAAACTTGACCAACAAATGGACATTTTTTGTCAATGTAAGAACCTTCAATGGCAGCTTTTGGGGTTTTGAAACCTAAACCAACATCTTTATACCATCTTTTGGTACGACGGTTAGCTTTAGCTTTTGGGTTGGTGAAGATGTGTGGTTGCTGTGGATTGTTAGTATTTGTAGATTAAAAGAAGAAAAAAAAATAATAATAATCAAAATGATATTTCATTTAAAGATCAGTGTGTAACTGGAAAACATGATTGGCTAGAGTTATATAGTTGTTGTGTTGATCAATAGTGATAAATAGGAATCTTGTAATAACGTAGCTTGAATGAGTATTTTGGAATCAAAATTTGTAATTGAACATTTGTGTTTATTGAAATCTTTTTGTAGTCAAATCAACAAGCAATCAAACTTGTAAAATTGTTATGGTTCGTGATAAGCCCTTGGATGAGATGCCTCTTGACCTGATGTTTTCAAACTCTTTGTTTTGCCATATAATGAAACTTCATATAAATTCATTGAAAACACAAATCACTATTATCAGACACAACTTCTATAAATCCATTTAAACTTGTAATCCAGGGACACTACTGACCCTTGGGGACATGATGGACATACTTTTTGGAAAGCACGTTCGGATTGAACAGTTAATTCAGTAGCCATTTTCAACTTATTTTGCTAATTAAAATGATAAAACAGTTGTAAAATTCAATTTCACTGAAAATTCTGTTTTCTCGTTCTAATGTTTCTGCATACAGTGAACAGTGCGAATTGAATTTTTTCAGTGCGAGTTCTGCGTGCATCCAGACATTTTTTATAATTCTGCTGCAAGCCACTGCATTTGTTCAGTTTTTCAGTCCAAATGTGGTGTGTACCAGATTTGTGAAAATTTTCAAAGTCACACAAAAATATTAGACATCCAGACACTAAATTAGGGCTACACGTGATAAAACAGTTTAACTAATAGGGTTTGTACATTATTACATTACATAGATAAACTATATTCATGAGTTATTCAGTTGTTAGCAGGAAAGACAGTTCTTCAGCTTTTGCCTCACCCACTAAGTCCACCAACGCTTTCTTCCCCAACAGGAATTCATGGTCTTCATACTCAAATCCAGGAACAACAACCTCACTGATCAACAGATGATCGTCTTTAGTTGCTGGTGCATCAGCTTCTAAAGGTAGTAAATAACTAGCTTTATAGATCCCACCAGGAACAACCCATTGGGACACTTCACCTGCAGCGTGATTGAATCCAACTATAAAAGACTGTACTGTCCCATCTGGATGAATTAAGACGTATTGACCACGACCTTTCTGTAAAATATGGATGATTCTATTAACGTTCTTATGAAGTCTACCAATTGATATCATTGGAGTTAATAAATAGTAGATCAATGTAGAATAGTTTCTTGTCTTGAAACGATCTGGATTCTGTTTATGTTGTTCATTATTGACTGGATCGTAGTTTGGATTCTCCATGATAAATGGTGATCTATCAGTTTCTTTGAAATAACCACCTTCTCTATGTCCAATTAACCCTAGTTCTTTAATGAGTTTGTTGCTTGATTCAGATTCTGGGAATTGAGTTAAAGAGTATTCTTGTTGTGCAATGGTTGCATTTGGGATGTTTTCAATGGACATTTTGGTGAGTTTATCGTTGTGGTAAGTATAAAGATATTTTGAGACTGATATTGATTTTTTATTACAGGTTATAATTATACATATGTGTATGCAAAAAATTCGTTCAATTGTTATGTAAACCCAAAATATTATATAAATCATTGATTAGAAGGTGGACTGATCTTACTAACTTTGATTTTCTTACCACCCCATTTAACCAAGTTAGCTAATAATTTCCCTTCGGAATGTAATCCTCTAATTTCATCAGATCCACCATGAGAAACACCATTAATGAAAAAATTAGGTACTGTTTTTCTACCGGTTAATTCAGCAATGAAATCTTGTAACTGTCTTCCATGTTTATGAATATCCAATTCCACAATGGTCGGAGCTGGTGTTATTTCATACTCTGATTTTAATAAATTCTTTAAAGCTTTTGAAAAACCACAATAAGTTTTAGAGAATATCACCACTGGTGAAAGACTCATGATTTGATTGAATTCAGTTTCAGCATCAAATTCTTCTTCTCCTTTGTCTTGTGGTTTCTTGGTCTTCTCTGTCTTGGACTTTTCAACGTTGTCATTCTCAGCGACTTTATTCTTGTTATTCTTATCAGTGGAATCTTCTAATTGCTTTTGTTTATTCTGTTTGGTTAAATCTGAATCACCTTTTGAACTCTGTTTCAATTTATCGTTTGGATCTTTGTTGATGTTCTTCTCTGGTGATTTGTTGACAGACACGTCTACCGCAGAGAGTGTGTTGTGCTGATGTGTTTGGACAAAGATGAAAATAAGCACAAGCAGTGCTGCACTGGCTGCCAATAGTCTGCTGCGGCGTGATGGAACCATTGTCAGCTGCTGATTTGTTATGTGTGTGGTGAACAACAACAGTAACTAACGATTAATTTTCCATTTGATCACATTTCAGCATAAAAAAATCAGTTGTAGACTGCCTATTTCGGTAATGAAAGTGCACGCATATCGTATGTATAAACAAGATATATTAAATTAATTTACTTGATGCTCGTTGAAGCTCACTATACAAATGCTCAATCTCTCCATTTCACCAGCACTTCATCAGTTCTAAACTTCTGGGTGCAAACGGTCTCATTGAAATCTAATGTTCTGCCCATTCTATATTCTAATAAACCAGCGTGTGCAATCATGATACCATTATCAATACAGAATCTTTCATCAGTAGCGTATATGGTACCGTTTCTATCTACCACCATCAGTTCCATCATCTGTTGCAATCTTTCGTTACAACCAACACCACCAACAATCAAAACCTGATTGGTGTTAACATGAGCCATAGCTCTTTCTGTAATTTCAACCAACATCGCAAACAAAGTCTCTTGTAATGAAAAACATAGATCTTCCACTGTAAACAACGGTTCTTTAGTGACTTTATCGAACACCAATGAGTTGCTGTAATTTCTTTTGAATAAATCATTAGCTAAATTATCAATATGAGCTAAAATCCCACTCATACTTAAATCCATTCCTTTCACAGTGTAAGGTAATTCCACATATTTGGAACCTTTTTTAGCAAGTTGTTCGATATTATAACCAGGACTTGGATCATTCGGAATCTTCAAAGTTCTAGCAAATCTATCAAGACAATTCCCAATGGCAATATCTAAAGTTTCACCAAAAATTCTATATCTTTGATTCGAGTAAGCAATGACTTGTGTGTTACCTCCAGAGACATACAAAACAACAGGGTTATCAGCACCAGTAATTTCTCTCCCCATTTCAATGTGGCCAATACAATGATTCACACCAATGATTGGCAAGTTCCATAATTGAGATAAAGTTCTTGCTGCAACAACAACACTTTGTAAAGGTGCACCCATCCCCGGTCCTTTAGTGAAACAAATGACATCCAACTCATTAGGCTTAATGCCAGCTTCTATAATAGCTCTCTTGATGAGTCTAACCACCCAATTTCTATGATGTCTTGCAGTGTCTCTTGGTAAGAAACCTTCACCTGGTGGTGAGATATAAGTGTCTCTGATATTACTCAGCACTTGAGCTCTGTTGTTCTCTGACAACGGACCTCTGAAATGTCGTATCACACCAACACCAAGCTTGTTTGCAGAACCTTCAAGACCGATTGCAGTGTACTGGTCTTTATTGTAAAAAGCGTCTAATTTGTCCATCTTTTTTGCTATCCCCACTAATTCAACAACAAGCTTTCTAATGGCACTAATCTCAGCTTCTCAAATGGCTTTATTGGAAGGATAAAAAGAGTGATAAATTGGTGAATTTGTCAGTTGTAAAAATAATTTTTTTAAACTTCTTTCTTTCATACTGAAAACCAAAATCAAAATAAAATAAAATCAAAACAATTTACTAAACAACAGAAGACAGAAGAAAGAAGAGAAATGAACATCGAAGGATATTTCGACGCCATCAGCAACGCAGCACACTCAATTGAAACACTTTATTTCAAGCCACCAGGAATCTTCACCAACGCACTGGTGCTCAAACCAGACATAACACTGCTTTTAAGAGACGCAGATAATCATGAGAACGCACTATACAAGATAGATCCAGTTACAGGAAGACCAGAGAGGAAAGACGGTACCAGGGGAATAGTGGATCATGTGAACGATGAGATGGAACAGATACAGCAGCAGATCTTGAACCAGTCAACGAGTCGTAATTATAATAACAATAATTCAGATCAGGTGCAGCAACAGATGTATTTGGATGATCAGCAGCAGCAGCAGCAGTCAGTGGTTGTGGTACCACAACCATCTGCTGCAACAGATGATAATGAGAGTGGGAAGAAACTTGGTGTGGAGAATCTATTGGATAAATTGAATCAAGAGAACTACCAGGACTATGAAGTTGATGTTTTGAGTGAAACTGTGAACCAGTTGCTACAGAGGTGTCCAATGAAGGGAGTGGAAGAGGAACTACAGCAGTATGTACAGAGATGGCAGGATCTTAACATGGAAATAATGAACCAGCAAGAATTGCTAGAACAACAGAGAAAACAGTTGTCTCAATTGAACAGTAAATTCAGCAGTGATAATTTGAACGAAGATAGCAGAATGGCCGGTCCGTCACTGACCCCATTGACACCACAGCAGCAGATTGAACGAGAACAACGTGAAATCGAGCGTCTTGAGACTGAAATACGTGCGTTTGAATAGATTTAACTCATTTAATGTATGATTTGTTATTGTAGCTTTGCAACACTTTCACTGCCAAATCGGGAAGTCAAAATTGACTTTTTTCCTTCAAAAATTGTCAAAATTTACAAAATTAAGCTAGTTGGAGAAGAAGAAGAAGAATTTAAAGCTCAAGTAGCTCGGTCGCTGAGTGCCAGAAGATAGAGAGAGGAAAAAAAGAATGAGCACAACGACGAAGAGCAATGGAATTAGCAGCAGCAGCAGTGGGAACCCGCAAGCAAGCGATTTGTACACAGCTACAACGCGGATCAGCAAAGCTGTGTCCGCCACCGCGTCTGCCATAATTGAATCAACAAATACTAATGATCTGTTGCTGTCCAACTCGTCTTATAAGAAGCTGATGAAAGATTCAGTGGTATCAAGAGCTAATTCAACTTCCATCACAAAATTTCAGTCGGCTTCCATGGACAATCGTAAAGCTGCGAGTGCTGCTAGATACAATCCAACAAATTTGTTCAATAGTAAATATGGCACTTCAGATTATTATAAAGAAGCACTTAGTTCCTCCAAAGAGGTTTATAAAGTGCTGACACATATTCCAGATGAACTTTTAAATGATATTCCTGTCACTTCTATGCATAACAATACTAATAATGATACACCAAATAATGATAAAAATAAAGAAAATCAAGATCTTCCACATTTTTCATTGTTTCAAGGTTTCAAAGCTACATTACCCACCATAAATGATGAAACTAAAGATAAGAAACACTTGCTGCAAAATTCAATAACCAATGGATCTGACAAAAAAGCTATTAAAAATGTTGAAGGAGAGCAAGATGAACAAGATGTTACACAGAAAGATGAAGACGAAGATTTCAATTTCAAATTACCAAATGGTATAAGCAAAGAGAAAATAAACTCTTCATATTCTACTAAAAAACTATTAATTTATAAACAAACTTTGATTGATCATTTAGATTCTTTAGAGATTAGAAAAAATTTAGCATCTGTGGAAATCTCCGAGATTGATAATAAAATCAACAGTTTGAAACAGTTTAGAAATTTCATTTTTAAAAGAATTGCTAAACTTGAACAAAATGAATTTTTTTTGGAAAATCATTTGAATAATATCGAAGATAGAGTTCAAATGATTCAAGAATTTAATATGGAAAAATCTGATGATGAAGATCAATCATCAAAAAATAACGACAATAATGAAAACAAAAATAATGAAAAAAATAACTTGCATGATATAAATGATTCAAATTTGATAGAAACACCCACTAGAAATAGCAATGCCACTACAACCGAAGATGAAGATGATTTCATCACTGAGGCTTTTGAAAATGGGAATGAAAGTGAAGTGATTGTGGATCAACCATTACTTTCAAAATCAATCTATAACAAGATTCAAGAGAAACCTCCATTTCATTATAAGAAAAAACATTCAATTTCAATGAAACATAACAATCGTAAAACAACACCAACTTTACAACAATATTATGAACCAGGGACTTTAATTCGTACCATCAATGCACATCAAGATGAAATATCTTGTTTTGATTTTGATTATCCTTTTGGTACAATGGTTAGTGCCTCAATTGATAACACAGTTAAAATTTGGGACTTAAGTAAAGGGAAACAATTAGGTTCATTGATCGGTCATAATGCCCCAGTAAGTTGTATTCAAATGGAAGATTCAATGGTTGTTACTGGTTCTTTAGATGCGTCTTTGAAATTATGGGATCTATCAATCGACTTAGATAATGTCACCACTGATAACATTAATGAAGAAGGTAATGAGTATCACGTTTTCACATTTGAATCACATATTGATAAAATCACAGCATTGAGTTTCCATAATTATAATTTAGTTAGTGGATCCCAGGATAAAACTATTAGACAATGGGATTTACAAACAGGGCATTGTTTACAAACTATTGATGTCATTTGGGCATCTCAATTAAATCAATCTACTCATTTAGATCCATTTGATTTGAACAGTGCAACTTCAACTGCCAATACAAGCTCTTTTATTGGAGCATTACAAACTTATGACGCTGCATTGGCAACAGGATCTTCAGATGGGATCGTTAGATTATGGGATTTAAGAAGCGGTGAAGTTGTTCGTACTTTAATAGGCCATACTGGACCAGTCACGTCATTACAATTTGATGAGAAGCATTTAACTACTGGTTCATTGGATAGATCGATTAGAATTTGGGATTTAAGAACTGGTGGTATATTTGATGCGTTTGCTTATGAAAGTCCAATCACTTCATTGAAATTTGATTCTAGAAGAATAGTCAGTAGTAACAATGAGCCAACTATCAAGATTTACGACAGAATCGAGGAAAAACATTCTTTTGTTGGTGTTAAAGATGAAGATTCTGTCAGTAATCATGTGAGATATAAAGAAGGGTACTTGGTTGAAGGTCGTAACAATGGTAAAATTGGGATCTGGGCTATCTAAAAATTTCTAGAAAAACGCAACAAAAAAATCACTGAACTACACTGCACATATTCAGCAAGCAGAGCTTGCTACAAACTACCAAAATACACAAATATTCATTGCACAATTGCACAAAAAATTCAGAAATTTCGTAGCTTTCTTCAGTAAAATCAAAGGAAAAAAAAATCATCAAAAAAAAAATTGTAAAAAATTCATAGAAAGAAAAGAAAGAAAAAAAAAATTAAAATCGACGCGACGTATTTGAAATCAACAACAGGAAAGAAAAAGAAAAAACACAGCAATGAATTTCGGTGGCCAAACTCCTACAATTGTTGTCCTCAAAGAAGGAACAGACACTTCTCAAGGGAAAGGTCAAATTATCTCAAACATCAACGCATGTCTTGCCATCCAAGACACTTTAAAACCAACTTTAGGTCCATTAGGTTCAGATATTTTGATTGTTAGTTCTAATGGTAAAACCACCATTTCCAATGATGGTGCCACTATTTTGAAACTATTAGACGTTGTTCATCCAGCTGCACAGATCTTGGTTGATATTTCAAGATCCCAAGACGCTGAAGTTGGTGATGGTACTACATCAGTGACAATTTTAGCCGGTGAATTATTGAAAGAATCTAAAGGTTTCATTGAAGAAGGTATTTCGTCTCATGTTATCACCAAAGGTTATAGAAAAGCATTGAAATTATCTCTGGAGAAAATCAAAGAATTATCTGTTAAAATTGATAAAAATAAATCAAATGAATCTGAATATAGAGAATTATTAGAAAGATGTGCTAAAACTGCAATGTCATCAAAATTGATTTATAACAATTCTGATTTTTTCGTTAAAATGGTTGTTGATGCAGTTTTATCATTAGATCAAACAGATTTGAATGAAAATTTAATTGGTATCAAGAAAATACCTGGAGGAGGAATTGAAGATTCTTTGTTTATTAATGGTGTTGCATTTAAAAAGACATTTGCATACGCTGGTTTTGAGCAACAACCAAAAAAATTCACAAACCCAAAAATTTTAAATTTAAATGTTGAATTAGAATTAAAAGCCGAGAAGGATAATGCAGAAGTTAGAGTGGAAAAAATTAATGATTATCAAGAAATCGTTGATGCAGAATGGCAAATCATCTTAAATAAATTGAAATTAATTGAAGATTCAGGTGCCAATATTGTTTTATCCAAATTACCAATCGGTGATTTAGCTACTCAATATTTTGCTGATAGAAATATTTTCTGTGCAGGTAGAGTCACTAGTGAAGATATGAATAGAGTCATTCAAGCCGTTGGTGGTTCAATTCAATCAACTGCGTCAGATATCAAACCAGAACATTTAGGTACTTGTGAGATTTTTGAAGAAGTTCAAATTGGTTCAGAAAGATATAATTTATTTAAAAATTGTCCAGAATCTAAGACTTGTACGTTGATTCTAAGAGGTGGTGCTGAACAAGTTATTGCAGAAGTTGAAAGATCTTTACATGATGCTATAATGATTGTTAAAAGAGCTGTTCAAAATAATGAAGTTGTTGCAGGTGGTGGTGCTATTGAAATGGAAGTTTCCAAATATTTAAGAGATTATTCTAAAAAAATCCCAGGTAAAGAACAATTGATCATTAGTGCATTTGCTAAAGCTCTTGAAATCATTCCAAGACAATTATGTGAAAATGCCGGTTTTGATGGTACTGATTTATTAAATAAATTAAGAATGGCACATGCTAAAGGTGAACAATGGTTTGGAATTGATTTTAGTACTGAATCAATTGGTAACAATTTTGAATCTTTTATTTGGGAACCAACTTTAGTTAAATTGAATTCATTTGCTAGTGCCACAGAAGCTGCTATATTAGTTTTATCAGTTGATGAAACTATTAAGAATAAAGAGTCTGGTGGTAGTGCTGCTGGTCCCCCAGGAGGTATACCTCAACAAGGTAGAGGTAGAGGTATTCCAGCTCATTAAATATCATAAGTATACCAAATTTTAATTTCATGTTCTGAGTGTGTCTTTTTTTTTGGGGGAAGTTTTTTTTTTTTTGGTTTATATAAACAGTATTTGATGCCTGTATCTATTTGGATAAATATGCAAATCATATAACTGTGCTGTAGCTAGAATGATTTAGATATTACTCTACAGAACAAAATAAAATGGAATTAATGAATTGAAAAAAACTACGATATTATTATTATTATTATTCATTATTATTATGTATTCCTATCATTATGCTATTCCTCCTCGCTACTACTGATATCATCCTCATTGTTAACCACTCCTGCTAAATTCCTGAAATTCAGAATTTTCCTTTCTCCCTGTGAGGAGTTATTATTATTTGTTACAATTGTGGAAGAAGAGTTATAATTTGATTGTTTTGGTTTTGTTGTATCTTCAATGGTAATCACATTATTCTCTTCTCCACTTAACAATTCTTCCTCAAGTTCATCAATCAGAGTATCAAACTCATCAAATTCATCAAATTGATCGAAATTATTCGCTGTATCTATTATTGGAGTTGGGGCAGTAGATGAGTTGTTTGAATTTACTGCTAGTATTGGGGGTTGTTTTTTAAAAGTAGGTAATGAAGGAGTTGGAATTGGTGTTGAATTACCAGAACTTTCATATGATGGTAATTTTGGTGTAGAAATTGGAGTTATTGATGTGACTTTTTTGTTTGCAAATGCTGGTTTTTTGATTATTTTACTAATCTTGTTGTTGTTGTTGTTGTTGTTGTTGTTGTTGTTGTTGTTGTTGTTGTTATTAGTGTAATTATTGCTTGTTGAAGAAGATGCTGGGGGTAATGCTGTTGAAGAATCACTTGGTGATGAAGATGAAGATCTTTCTGAATTATAAACTGGTTTCTTATTAAACTCATAAGAGTTTGTAGAATGTGCTGATCCGGAAGACACACTTGTTTGAGGAGACGGAAAGATCCTGGATGACGTACTCCATGCATTGCTGCTATTACTGTCCCGCTTCTCTTTGATCAAATTGGCTCTTATGCACTGATCCAGTTTCAAAAGTTTGAACTGTTTAGAAGACCTGCTAAAATTCAAGATGTACTCTGTCTCATCAGCATTTTCCAGTGAGCCTTTGAAATACACCCCATTGACACTCTGTGTGAAACATCAGTTAGTATGAATGTTGTGGAATTGATTGTCAGATCAAATGAGAAACAACTCACCTCATTAGAAATCGCTGAAAGTTTGTACTGATTCTCATTCTGTTCTTTCTCCAGCTTGATAGTCTGTAGATAGTCTATTTCCTGTGACCGCACTATATCTGTAGCATTGTTAGCACCATTGTCCTTTAGAATTTATGTATAACTGAAATTTTGCAACATGATCCCATACATTTAATACCCATTGTTTCCAAATCCCTAGTTTGAGACGGTATAGCGCCCTGGAAACTCGCTCTTGCCAGCGATCCAACATCCAAATCGTATTCCCCGTCAGATATATCCACGTCTGCCATTTCTCTAGCAGTTTTCCAGTGTGTTTCAGGTGCTTTAATTGCAACTTTCTATCGATTCTGAAGAAGATGGGTTTCAAGAATTTGAGAAAAGAACCCAACATCGAAGTGGTTGGTGCAGCACACCACTCAAATTGCTTGATTCTTGAACCTTCCTCGAATTTCCAGATTTAGGACAGTTTGCAGGTTGAGAAGTGAGCAGTCACAGGCCAGTTGCGGTGTGCTTTCTCATGATGGGTTTAAACAGCGTTTTTCAACAGCTTTTTTAGCTACATTTTTGATATCTTAACGAACGAATGGATCACTTACATACAATATTATACACTACGATCTCAATGCTCTGAGTCGCTCACTTAGCTTATCCTCTTTATCCTCATTCACCAGTTTAGGGCTCTTCACCAATGGCTCCTGCTGGGCACTCTCTGGCATGTTCTGCTTGATCTCCAAACCTGCCTCATCTGCAACTTTACTCATCAATAGATCAACTTCATCTTGTGGTGTACTCAAAGCAGTTGCATTATTGGTGGCTCCTTCATAGTACTCCGTAGTGGCATCCAAGTCTTCAAACTGCTGCTCGAACTTCTCCATCACCAATGAAATCTGTTCTAAATTCATTGTTTGTAAAGCTTTATCCATTCCTTTAATGACATTTGTCATGTTCCCCGTGACTGTTCTCATTGTCACTGCAGTCTGTACTCTGGATGCAACAGCATCAATCCTGGAGGCCAGTCTCAGCAAATTGAGTCTTTCATTTGATTTCCGAATGGCGTTTTGTGCATATAATCTAGCTATATCTTCGTTTCCTTGCATGATTGCCTTTTTCACTTTATTTTTCTCTGTAGTTTCCTCCTTGCCTGCTTTGGTGGCTTGTCTATTAAGTTGTTTGGCTGTGAACTGGAAGAAAAAAGTTAGTGCTGTTGTTCAAGATATATATGTATACAGTTCACTCACTTTCAATTGGAAAAGGGATTCTAAACAAAAAAAAAGGGTTAGTGTTCAGAAATAGAGAGTATGAAAAAAATTTTTACTTTCCAGGCCAGACATTGTTTCTTTGCTTTGCTTGTTCTGTTTCTTTGTGTTGCTGGCTGGTTGGTTTCTTCGTTTTCTTCTTCTTCCAGTGGCAACTGATAGTGAAATAAATTCTCTTCTGATAATAAAGTGGATTTTGACAAACAAAAGAGTCAAGATTACCCGGCACACAATTTTTATGAGTTAAAACATACAATTAAAACAGAGTTGTAATGAGTGAAATGAGTTATCAATCACTGTAGATGATGGATACATTGATTGAAATGTTGTAAGAGTTTTCACCACTCAAAATTACCATCAAATTTGAGAAATTTACCATAAATCTACAGATAGTCAAAATCTATAATTATCCTTCCCGTTGTAATATGCTATTATGTTGTGCTGATATACTCTCCTATTAGTATATAGAAATATTGTTATTATGATTTCCTTCCTTTTCCTTTTCCTTAACCTTCAATTATTTATTATTTTCAACGCTATTTTTGTTTCCATTTTCAATTCAATTTCACTTTAGAAACACAAATGGAAATATCATCAACTTTCCCTCCAGTGATCAAATTATTACTGATATCATTGACTTTCTCCACATATGGAGTGACACTATAATTATCAAATGCAATAGACTTGGTAGCATATAATAATTTATCTGCCAATTTCTGTAAATTTTGTTGAGTTTCCAATTCATTCTTTGAAGTGAATTTATTAATGATCTCCAACAACTGATCTTGATATAAATTATCAGAGACTCCATCTGAACAAAGTAAAATCAAATCATTTTCTTGTAATTCTAAAGTATTGAATTTCAAAACAGTTGATGGTAATTTAGAAACATCATTGGTCCCCACTTGTTCAGGACATAATGTAGTGATGTACTGTTCTGTGTTTGTAAAGACAACTTCCCCATCTCTAATAACAAACACTTTTGAATCACCAATGTTCAATATCTTCAAACATTTGTCAAGGATCATAGAAACCAATAAAGTTGATGATCCTTTAAATTCTTGTTCTTGCATGATTTTTATACTCTCTTCATACGCTAAATCAATTTTCTCACAAAGTTCACTCTCTGTAATCTTATCCAATTGCTTGGAGTTCTTATAAGATAACTCTGTAAAATTTTTACTAATATTCTCAAGGAATTTTTTAGCAAATAAACCAGAGTTGGCATGGGATCCACTCCATCCACTAACACCATCTGCCACTCCTAATAAGTTAGGTGACACTATCATCGCATCATCTCCATGATTTATTGAAATGGTCTCTATCAAGTTACTAAACAATCTTTTCTTACCAATTGTTGATAAACTTATACTTTTCTCTTGTAATAGACCATCTGAACTCTCATCAACTGCTATATTGGCCATATTTTCATGATGATTGTATCCACTGTACGCTGACTCAAACCTGTAAAAATCTGGTGACTTCTTCTTATTAATCAAACACTGCGAATCAATGGACAGCCTGTACTCAGAACCAATATTCTCATCTAAACTGATCTTGCTCAGGTCCA
This sequence comes from Starmera caribaea, assembly GCA_030565045.1. Lineage (NCBI taxonomy): Eukaryota > Fungi > Ascomycota > Saccharomycetes > Phaffomycetales > Phaffomycetaceae > Starmera > Starmera caribaea. The sequence continues at coordinate 111,103 of JAJMAV010000003.1, forward strand.
TGAAATCAGTGTATCTCTGTATCACACCTGTGTTAACACTGTTGCTATCATTGCTCAACACACTGGCCAGCACTCCTGGAGTATCAGCTTCTTGTGCGTGTAAGATAGACGAGCTGTTCAATCTTGACACATTTTGGTCCTTAGAACCGGTCTGGGATATCGTCTTGAACATCTTGAGGTACGACTGGCCTCTTCTTGTGACTGACTTCCACATCTTTTCTGTATACTCTCTGTGCTGCTAACAGTAAACTCTTCTTGCAAGCAATTAATACAAGCTTGTCTCGTTTATTTTTATAATACAAGCTAGCAGTCGTTTCTTTTAATTTTTTTTTTCTTTTGCTGCAGGACAAAACGCCTTTAAACTCAAAAGCTGAATTCACAGCCAATTTTCAGAATTGAGTTTTGGAGGTTGTTGCTGCTCATTAAGGCTCTTGATATTTCCACTACAGAACAAGTTTATATAACAACTTATCTAATTCTTTAATATACATATTTACAATTTAATTTTTTAATCTTTCAATTTTGATTTTAATTTTAATTTTTTTAACAATCTTAAGCAGAGGCCATCTCTGAAAAGTATTGACGCAAAATCAAGGACAGCATCTTTGGCAGCTCAGTGATATCGTGCACAACAACATAGAACTCAAATGGGAAAGTATCCAAATATTTATCAACTTGTAGATTCATGTTTCCATTGGCATCAGTAACATATTTAACTTGACTCATATCCATAATACTCTCATTGGAATTGATACCATCAATGATGACAAAAACTAACATGATCTTCTCTTCACGAGCACGACGAACAAGTCGTTGAATAGTCTCATGATCCTCACAAACACCATCAGAAATAATAATCTCTAATTGCCATAAATCATTATTACTTAATGTTCTCGCACTGTTAAACATGTCTAATGATTCATGAACTAATTTTTTAATATCTGTTCTGGTTTGTTCAAATCCAAACTTCTGTAAAACTCTTGATCCAACTTCTGGTGTAAATTGTTTATCAAATGGATGAACCATTTTAACATTTTCACCAAATTTAACAACTGATAGTTCACCAGATTCTAATTGAGTCAACGCTTTTGAAACTAAACAAATACTTTGGAATGCTAATTCAACTGATTTACTTTCTGACATGGATTTGGAATCATCAACAGCAATCATGATTTGGTATTGACGTTTACTTGGTTTTGTACGTCTTAACCAAATTTTATCTTTACGGAAATCACTGGCAATATATGAAATAATTCTCTTCATGTTTAATCTTTTACCAGTCTTGTAATCTCCTCTTAATTTAGTAGATAATGTTGGTTCTAAAATCAATCTTAATTGTTCACATAAACTTGCTGATAATTCTTGTGTGTCTAATTCACTTTGTCTCCATAAATCTCTAGCTTCATCAATTGTTCTATATTCAATTTCATCATCAATAACTTCTGGATTCAATAATTTCATGAATTCTTCTGAATCAGATTCATCTTCTGAATCTTCATCATCAATTTCTGTCTTCATAAAATTATCTTGATCATTGGAATCAATTTTACGTTCTCCAATAAATCCTCCTTTAGACTTACCATTAAAATCATTGGCATCTTCATCCATAGCTTCTTGTTCTTCAGCGTCTTCATCGGCTTCATCACCAGCAGCTTCACCTTCCAATTTATCTTCTTCTTGTTGTTGTTGCTCTTGATCTTCAATATCGTCATCAATTGCCATATCTTCATCAATTTTAGAAACTTGGTCCTTATTAGCAGATCCTAACGCTTGTGTATTGGTTTCTGTATTTTCACCTTCAACATGTTCAAATTCATCGATTCTTTCATTAGCTGAACTCTCAACTGTTTCATCTTTCTCTGAAGCTTCTTTAATTTCTTGATGACGACGATGAAATTCTTTTAGTGAATCACCTAATTGTTTTAAAGATTCACGAGCATCATTACGAGCGTCTTCTTGAACATCATTATCTTCGTCTTTCTCTTCTTGTTGGTTATTAGTTAATCCACTACCACCAACATTATCTTCCTCTTCATTAACTTCTGTTTGAGCACCTTCACCTTTATCACCAGATTTTTGTTCAACTGCTGCATCTTGATCAATTTCATCATTTTGCCCCGTTTCTGCTCCTTCAATACCTTCCATTTGATCACCATCCTCTCCTTGATCTTCTTCATCTTTATCTTTTTCACCCTTGGCATCTTCACCTTCTTTCAAATGTTCATCACCTTCTTCTTCTTCTTCATTTTCACCTTCAACACCTTCTTCATTTGGATCAACTTGATCTTCATCATTATTATTGTCATTATCTGCCTCAACACCATCATCATTTTCTTCTTCATTTTCTTCTCCTTCTTCATCGTTAGATTCATTCATATCGGCATCACCATCTTGATCGCCTTCTTCTTCATCAGATTCCTCTTGGGCCTTTTGATCATCATCATCCAAATCCATTTTATCATCATCCATACCATCGTCAAACTCTCCTTCTTCTTCTTTATCGCCTTCTTTTTCTTCTTCTTCACCTTCATCATCTAAATTGATGTCTTCTGGTAAATCTAAAGCTTCAGCTTCTGGAACATTTTGCTCCAAATCTTCTCTATCTTCATTCTTAACCTCATCATCTTGTTCACCAACATCTTCTTCATTCTCCCCTTCTTCATCATTTTCTTGATTTTCACCATCTTTATCTTCTTCTTTATCTTGATCTTGATTTGGTTCTTGATTTGGTTTTTCTTGTTTGGATTGATCTTGTTCATCTTCTTGAGCCTTAATGTCATCATCTTTAGAGTTTTCTGGCATGTTTTCAGATTCTTTTTCTTTGGAACTTTCTTGAGCTTCTTCATTCCACATCTTATCATCGACAGCATTAGGATCTAAATCATCTAAATCATCAATTTCTTCATCCATTTCTTTGTCATCTTCATCTTTATCTTCATCATCTTCATCGTCTTGATCAGAAGCGTCTTCTAAATCACCAGCCATATCACCTTCAATATCGACTGCATCATCATTCTCATCATCATCTTTGTTTTCATCCTTTTCTTTATTTGGTTCTTGTGCATTTTCTGTTAAATCTTCATCATCTTCAACATCTTTAGAGTTGTTTTCTGCACCTTCACCATCACCTAATCCAGTACCATCTTGTAAATTATCACTGTCCTTGGACTCCTGTGGAGCCTCTGGTGAACAGAAACCATCTTTACACAAGTTGTATAAGGATGTAGATAAAACATAAGTTGATCTGGAAATATCAACGAAATTATCTCTATACTTGTTTGATAATAATGTGACCAAGTTGAAATAATTCATAATGATTGGTCCTGTGATTCCTACTAATGATTTGATGATAACAGATTCCGATTCATTAAATCTGACAGTAGATAATTTCTTTAAAAGTTCTTCAATAGAACCAACAACACTTTCAAAATGAATTGCTTTAATTAATGAATTCAATTGATTTTGAGTTTCTGTAAACCATGAATCATCTTCATCTTTAACTTCGACTAGTTCTTGTAAACCTTTCACTTTTTGGAAAACAAATAGAATTTTAGTTGTGATTTTTCTAACCATTGTTTCAAATTCATTAATAACAGAAACATCATTTTCAACTGAGGTCAAATTATCAACTTTGATGGAATCAATTTTAGAAACCCATGATAATAAACAATCAGCGATAAAAGTTAATGATGGATTGGAAGTTTTCCATTCGATAACTTGAAGTTTCAAATTGTGGATAAAAACTTCTAATTTTTTCAAGTTTGAATGCATTGATGATGAGAATTTCAATGAACTTGTAATATGACCTTTCAAAACAATAAATTCTTGCTTGAATTTATTGAAGATTGATCCATCAACAGACAAACCTCCCAATTGATTGGAAATAATTGTGATTTCAGTACAATAATCAAAAACATTTGGCAACCAAGCTAATGCTGTTTCAACACTAGCTGCATTTGATACATAAAATTCATTAGAAATCAAAGAGCTCTCTGTACTGAAGATCTGATCCAACTCAAACCTGATAGTGGCCAATCTTTCATAGTTTTTACCAAGCTTAGCCAACACTTTCTTGTTCATGATCATAAAATACATCAGATGTTCAGCTGCAGCCAAACCTTTTTCGGCATCAGCCGGTGGGACATCTTCTGCAACAGCAGAAACAGCTGCTCTTAAACGTGGCAACAAATCAATGATTCTAAAAAAGTAAGCATCAGTGGCTTCAAAAACAGTACCATTTAATGTTTTACTTCTTGATAAGACAGCAGTAGCAGATTCTTGAACTTTGTGAATATCTTCTCTTAATTGAATCTTTAAACCAATTCTTCTCAGTTCTTTGATACTATCACTTAAAAGTTTTCTTTTTTGAGTTTTCAAAGCAGCAATCTCTTTCTTAGTATCATCATTGAATTGAGATGGGGTTTCTTTTTTCAGACGTTCCATTTCTTCAACAAGATCAGTAGCAAAAGAGTATAACTCTGGGAACTTTTTATCATTAGTTCTTGTGTTATAAATTTTCATGTTTAAACTGATCATATCAATGTTTTTCAAATGAGAAGGTCTTGATCTCCATAAATCAACTTTACCACAGTTTTCTTGTGATGCTTCAATATCCACAACAAAGTTAGTAGTGACACCAACTTTATCTTTTGAAACAAACACTTTAGTTGCACTTGATAACCCTTGCTCGATAGTGCTGGTTATATCAGTTGCGAGAATTGCACGGTATTTATGAACAATTTTGTAAAGACTTTGATGAGAACGACGTGAACTTTGTTTTAAGGAATCGACATTGATATCCTTCCAACTTGCTAGCAATATAACTTCTTCGATGTCTTTTTGTAGTTTCTTTCTCTGGGTAGCAATATGTTCTTGAACCATCGGTAAGAATTGCTGATAATAGGAAACAACATTGTTCAAAGCATCAAACAAACGTGTACTTTTTGGTAGTAATAAAATATGTTTGATAAATGCTTTAACAAGATTTAAGCGGTACTCAAATTGACCATAAGTGCATTTAGTTAAAAACAGATTCAATGAAGAAACCAATTGCCTAACATTCAAATTTTCATTATTGTACAATGGAATAATAATAGTTTCAAACAAGTTAAACCACCAAGCACTGTTGGTTCTTTTGACTGTTTCATCCTCAGTTTCAAACAAACGTTTCCATGATGATAATTCTAATCTTCTCCAAGAAACAACTAAAGCTGTTAATTCATCATTGCTGATAGCTAAAGACACTCTTTTTGACGCATATTTCTCCCATTCAGCAACAAAGGTTAATATTTGTTCAATCTTTTGTAACAATTTAGCAATTGGAGTTTTCACTGAAAATGCCAAATATTCATACGATATTCTGGACAAAGTTAACAAAGTGGCATGGTCTGGGAACTCTTCTAGTAAAGATTTGACACCAACTAGCAATTTTGAAACAACATCAATAGATCTCTTTAGCTCTGGAACGGAGTACCCACGGTAGAAATCTAAATCGGTACTTTTCACAGTAAGCTTGGCGTCATTGATAGAGTTGGAAAGATTTAAAATAATAGAAGCTAATTTAGAAGGATCATTATTAGAATAACCAATTGATGGCTCTGAAGCTAAAACTTTTGAGATAATAGCACCATAGGAGACCAACTGAGACAGTTTTTGTTGATCATCTGATAAGAATGAGCTCATGTAAACTTCGGCAATCTGGTAGTATTCTTCCTCTAATGAGACAGATGATGATTTGCTTGGTTCAGTGGACACATCTAAAAATTCTTCATAGTCGGGGAACAAAGACTTGAAATCATCTTCAGCATCAGTAGTATCATTAAACTTAAAAACGGTAGAATTTTCAGCATCTTCCTGTTCTTTCTTCATTCTTCTCAAAGTCCATCTGTAGTACAAGGTCTGAAAGATTTGCTGTAAAACATCAGATTTAATTTCAGAGTCATTTGCACTCATATTCAATGCTAAGCTCATAGAGAAGCACAATAATTGTTCACCGACCGCATTCTCAGCGTCTAGAGTTTTCAATAATTTCTTTACATTTGAATAAAACTTATTAATTTCTTTGCCACTTGTAAATAGACTGAAATCCATGGTAGAAAGTGTATCAATTTCATAGGTTAATTCCTTGTTTTTTCTGGATTCCAATAGAAGATCAAACCCAAACTTTAAAAAATAAATATAACCCTTGAAAATATCATTAACATCAGATAATTGTTGAAATTGAGCATTCAGTTTTTCAATAAAGTTGGAAGAATTTTGTTGTAAAACATTAGTTGTTTTAGAAAACATGTCTAAATCTTCTTCAACAAGAAGTTTCTCTAAATTACCATACAAATCTTCGCCTAAAGTAGAGATCATGAAAGAGTTCCATTCTTCAAATAGATTATCAATTGACAACTGAGAACGGTAAACTTGTGGTTTTGAAGGTTTTTGAATATCTTGGTCATTGATAAATTGTTCTAGATAGATTGAACTGTCACCAAAATAAACATTCTTAATGGTTTGAATACTTGAAACTGTATTTTGAAGAGTTGATCTTCGCTTCTCATAACAATCATAGACAATGTACTCTTCAATTGCTGGATCATATGGTGAGTCTGGAACATACAGTTGAATCAAACCAACTGCCAACAAAATAAAAGCTTGACCAAGTTTATTCAAATCAACACCATCTGATAAGAGTTTAACTGCAGGAATGATAAATTTGTTGTTAACCTTCAAAACATTTTCATCTTCAACTGATTTTAATGCAATTAATAATTCAGATTGATCATTAGAAACAGTGGACTGTGTTTGTAATTTAGCAAGTCTGCTAATCAAAGAAAGAGCCCAGTTTTTGAAAGTATCAATCTTATCTGAAATTACATCGTTGGAATGCTTAACCAATTGCTTAGAAAACTGTTCTAAATCCTTTACTGTCTGATTAAGCTGGTCAGCTGAAAATTCTTGGTAATTGGTACTGTTTTTCAAAATGGCAACAAGAGATTTGGAAGTAAAAAGTTCATTTACCATTGATCTGTAATTTCTTGATGGTGAATTCCATAGAGAATTGAACGCTGGGTGATAAATATCTTGCTTCTCGATATCCATCAAAACTTTAGTACCTAATCCACCTTCATTGGAAAGAATTAAAAGATCATCCGGTGTAAATTTATTCTCTGTCAAAACAATATTGTATAAAATATGGAAACATTCCCTCAAATTGTGAGATCTCTTGGTAATAAACTTGTTCGAAATTTCTTTGAGTTTAATGACAGTTGATTTTATTGTCTCAAAAACCTCGGTGAAATCTGAGCTCTTAGAATTGATAATATCTTTCTCTAAATTCAAAAGGGAGGACCTGATTGTGGAAACAATATCTGCAGTATCTGAATATTGCTGGAAAGCGACAGAGTCAACTTCAGAAACAACTTCTAATAATGTATCATAATCATTCCATAGATTTTGAGAAGATGGATATTCACCTCTGAATTCTTCCCAAATTTCAGTCATCAGCCAACCACTTTTCAAAATCAAGATTTTGCCAAAACTGCTTAAACTTTCAGTCAATTCAGATGTATTCATGGACTCTTGAGCAGATTCTAACCACGAAGTTGTCAATTGTTGATAAACTCTAAACTTGGCAATATCTTGTGTTTTTGATGCATCGTATAAAGAATTCCAAATGGCAAATAACTTGATTAACAAACTGAAATTCATTCTTGAGTCCAAGATGTCATTTCTCACAATTTCATTAGCAGTGTTTGAGATAAATTGAAGAATTTCACTTAATAAATTGTATACATTGAATGGAGGATTGCCTTTGATGTTTCTACCATGAGACATTGCAGAACATAATTCAACGTAGTTCAATTCACTTAGTTTACCATTTAACCCAACTAATTTTAATCTTTCTAGTATTTTAATGGACTTGAACAGATTTGCAAACACTAAGAGCAATGAAGCCATTTCTTCTGAATTCATTTTACAATCCTTTTCTAGTGAGATAGCGGCATGAATATTCCATAGAGGAAGTAATGATTGATTTGAAGAAAAGCTCAATTCTTCTCCGACAATTTTGCTGGCTCTTTCTGAAACTTGTTCGTATAAATCATGAACTTTGGTCGAAACACTTTGATCAGATTTAAAGGTTAATAGTTCGAAAACATCTTTCACAGAGTTCAATGATTGTGAGTTCAAGAATTCTTTGCTATTGAAAATCAAATCAGAAAGATCTTTCAAAGCAGAATAAGACCAAAATGGTAAAATACTTGAGGCTAATGATAAAAATTCTGAAGAGACGGTATCACTGCTGCTCAACACATCTAATAATAAAGCAAACGCCCTGGTAAATGAATCACCAGAATCAACAAATGCAGTAAGTGGAGCTTCTGATTTTTTAATTGATAAAGACAAAGAGTGAATATTCAAGTCCTCAGTTTCATGGGCCTTGGTTTCATAAACTTCTTCTGTTTCACTATTATTTTCACTGATTTTTGATCTGAGAATTGATTTGTCAAATGGAGTGGAACGGTTATCTAAAGATTCAACAAAAATTTCAACGCCTCTATTTCTCATGGCTCTTGAAAGTTCACCAAATTTAGGGTCAACAGTCAAAAATAGTCTGAAATTTGGATGTGGTTTCAAAACTCTTGCTTGACCATCAGCCATACTACACTCATTGATCATGAGTGAACCATTTATTTCCAATAAAGAGTTCAGTCTATCCAAGACGGAAGGACTACATAGATTGGCATTGTCCAAAATCAACCAATTACCATTCTGAACGGCTTTGACTAATAATCCATCAAACCATTCAAACTGAACAGATTTTTTCTTTCCTAACTCTTCTGAAATTTCAAAAATTTTTTGAACACTTGCTTTGATTTCGGGAACTGTTTGTAATCTAGATAAAACTGAGTTGAATCTTACAAACAATTGCTCAAAGTTTTCTGCGACTAATTGAGTAGAGGTTAAAAAATCCAGTAACTCCAAACAGGATAAGTCAATTTCTGTGATATCAGTGGACCCTGTTAAATGTGAGCCAACCAACATTTTCAGTTGACTGATGAAAGCTGCAGAAACATCAGTGACTTTACGGGTTAAATCAACTTGTTCATAACCACCAAGAATATCCATACTATCAACATCACTGTTCATTGAAAACTCCAAAACTTTGTTTCCAGAAATACTTGCCAAGTAACGGACGAGTTCGGTTTTACCTGAGTTAGTTGGACCAACTAAAATCAAAGGCCAGTTGTTTTGGACGGCAAATGCAGAGGACTCAATAATTTTTGTGTTGGTTTGTAGATGAGCCAGATTAGGAAAGGATGAGTGTTGAATTAAAGGCAGTCTTTTCAATAGAGCTTTTCCTGCTTGGAAATATTCTTCGCTGATAGAAAACACTGAATCATTAGAAATCTCATCTTGAAAGATGGATCGAATTAATGATTTTGCTTTCTCTTGGTCTGCTTCATTACGGAACCTTTTGGTCACAATCAAATCAGCAAAATCTGAAGGAGATAAATGGTTTGACAAACTGACAGTGTCAAATAATTGCAACCATCTCAAAGTATCACGAAGATTGAATTCCCATGGACCACCTGCTGAACCCCAAAGTTTCTTATTGGAAACTTCTTCTTCCAAAGTGCTCATTGTATTGATCATCTTAGCACAAATTCCCGCATCAATGTTTGGATATAGACGATGCGCAATTGTCAAAAGATCATCAGATGACAAAGTTTCAACATAAACAACAGTGAATCTATTAACAAATGATTTTGGTAAACCTTTTCTACCACCACCTTGATATTGAGGATTTTGAGCTGCAATAACCACAAAGTTTGGATGACAAGCAAAGGAACGGTCTAATTCTGGAATATAAGCTTCACCACGATGATCTAAACAAGCGTTCAAACCTTCTAAAACTGATTGTGAAGCAAGATTCATTTCATCTAACAACACCCATTCCCCTTGTTGCATTGCTCTTAAAAATGGGGCGTCCTTCCAAACAAATTCACCAGTTTTACCACCTTCAGTTGGGGCATCAGAACCAAATAAATCCACTAGATCAGTTTGTTCAGACAAATTGATACGAGTTAATTTATTACCAGTGGCTTTAGCTAACGCAGAAACCAAACTTGTTTTACCGACACCTGGACTACCTTCAAGCAAAATAGGTTTACTGACTTGCATGGCTCTAATAACACGCATGGCATTAACAGCTGTAGTTGGAGCTTCAAAGCCAAATGTTTCATCATTTTCATGGCCTTCTTTCTTTTCTATCTCAAAGATACCAGCTTTGATTGAGCTTTCGGAACTATTAACTTGAACCGGATCTTTGTAGTAGTGTGATAAATCTTCCTTCATCAGTTGCGACAGTTCATTAACACAATCTAATTTTTGTTTAGCTAATCTCTCTTCTGATTCGGCCAAATAAGCAGTATTGTTGGTACCAAGTGCATCAATGAAAACCATAGCAGCACCATGTAAAACAGAAGCATTGGCTGGTATATTTTTCTTAAAAGCACTGTTGACAAACTCAACCCAAGCTAAAATATCACGTAAAGAAATCACACCAGATGTTGCATTACCAGCACCAAGCATATTACCAAAGTTTTCAGAAAACTTAACAATAACAGACGATAATTCACGTAATTCAGGTAATAATTTTGATTCAACAATAGTTTTAACATCATTGAAATCATCCATTGATGGAACCCAAATTTCTGTGAAACGATTTCTTAAAGCAGGAGAAAGCTCTTTTTTTCCATAATCACCACCTGGATTCATAGTAGCTAAAAATTGAAAACCATCTTTACCCACAATAAAACTGTTTTCGGAGCCTTTTTCTGCTAACAGCAAACTTCTTTCAGGTTCTAAAACACTATTCAATCTTTCTAAAACAGAATCATCAGCTAAGGAAATTTCATCCAACAAAAAGTAATTACCAGAATTCAAAGCTTGAATCAAAGGACCATCTGTCCATTCAAAAAGAATATTCAACCCATCTCTTTCAGATTTAATGGTGGATTTAACATCATCGCTAATAGAAGATAAATCAGCTGCATCATATTGTTCCAGTAAGTCATCTAAAGAAATTGCAGTAATTTCAATGTTCAATTCACTCAAAACCTCTTTAACTTTTTCAGCTAATTTCTGTTGGGCTTCTGATTTGTTACGAACAGGTCTTTGAGCACCTAATAAATCACCAGTTTCAGTATTTTGATGAGCATTAACGGTAATTAATTGTTTGCTGTTGAAATGAGCCAATAATTGACAAACAGTAGTTTTACCACAACCGGTTTCACCAACTAACAAAACAGGTTCGTTGTTTGCAAATGAAGTTGAGATTAAAACAGCTAAACGACGCATAGCTTTGGTCCAAACAACAGTTGATTTGATTTTCATCAATTCTTCATTTTCCAAGAAGTGGTAATAATCTTCCATGTCCAACTTAACTTTCATAACTTTCTCCAAAACTTGTTTGACGACAACTTTTTCTTCTGGTTTTCTAACTCTTTCAGCTAATAACATATAACCATTGGCAGCAAGTTGTTCATAACCAACAGCTTCTCTCATACCCCAACGAAACAAATCACGAAGTGTAGCAAAACTGTTTTTTTGCTCAAATAATCTTGAAGATTGTCTTTGAGAAGACAACTGAATATAAACATCAACAATTTTTTTGGCGTAAGATGGAGCAATTTGACATCTATCTCTTAAAATTGTTTCCAATTCATCTTGTGGAATGTCATCAAAATGTAGTTCCAAGAATCTGTTTCTGAAAGCTCTAGACAAAACTTTACGACCACCATACAAACCTGGAGGATTTTGTGTAGCAAACAACATAAAGTCTGGATGAGGATGAACAACTTCCTGAGTTTCTGGAATGAATAATTCTCTATTATCATCTAACAAACGATTTAAAGCTTCTAAAACATCAGTTGGAGCTAGATTTAATTCATCTAAAACTAACCAGTAACCTTTTCTTAATGCTTCAACTAAAACACCTTCTTTAAATGATAATTTACCTGTATCATCAGAAACATAAGTACCAAGATACTCTTGAAGATCAGTATGTTCATGGTTATTAATACGAACAAACTTATGACCAGTTATATCAGCTAAATATTTGATCATACTGGTTTTACCACTGGAAGTTGGACCTTGAACTAAAATTGGGAATCTTTCACCAGAAGTAGCTCTAACAAGATTCAACAAGTTCTTTTCCACAAAAGGAGTAATAATATAGTGTGGTTGTTCAACAACTTCTTCATTACCCTTTTTCATCCAATAATGTTTGAATTGAACATATTCACCTTTTTCAACAGGAGGCATTGGAGGGATCTGTTTTAAAACTGAATTCGCATTTTTCAATCTACCGATAGTATATTTTTCAATCAGTGGTTTCAAAATCTTTTCTGATTTTTGATCTAATAAAGTCAAGAAACTCATGGAAAACCCTTCAAATAATGAACGACGTAATCCATAAATTGAAACAATATCAACGACATAAAGTAAAGTTCTTGTTAAAGTACGAATACTAAAATGAGGTCTTTGATTAGCACCATCAACAATTTGATTGGTTTCACTTAATTTTTTAGCTTCCAAATATAAATCAGCAATATCAGTACCAATCCATTCATCATTGACAGCAAATCTTGAAATATATTTATCAATAATTGCTAAAAGATCAACAATATCACTATCTGGAGAATGAACATAAAGTTCAGTAAATCTTGACCTTATACTGATTGGCAAGTCACGTTTACCGATATCAGTTGCAGGATTCATACATGCAAAAATTCTAAAATCTGGATGAACTGGGATTGATTCAACATCACCTTTTTCACTTAATAATAAACTTCTGTTTGTATCTGATAATAAATCTGAAATACTTTCTAAAGTATCAGGAGAAGCCAAATTGATTTCATCTAATAATAACCAATCACCGTTTCTAACAGCTTTAACTAAAGAACCTTCAACAAAATTGAAGACAAAAGATTTTTCCATAGTAGCAGCTTGAATCTCAAAAGTTTTAATAGAGTTTTGGAAATCTTTCCATTTTTCAATCAGAATTAGTCTATCATTTGAATTCAATCTTCTTTTCTTTTTTGGAGCTTGATCTTCAATAGAATCTTTGGATTTTTCTAATATACCAAATGCTAATCTAACAGCCTCATTCCATAATTTGATGACATTTTTCCATTGGTTTCTATTGAAACATTTATTCAACATTTGCTCAAACCTCTCATTTTTCTTTGCAGAGAAAGTGGATTGAAAAAGATCTTGAAAAGTTTCTTGTAATGGAACAGCAATTGATTTTGTATTAACAGGTTTGAACCCACCTAATAAATCACCAGCTTCAGTTTGTTGAGAAACGTTGATAACAGTTAATTGTTTATTCAATTGTTTAGCAACTTGTTGAACAACAGTTGTTTTACCAGTACCAGTTTCACCAACTAATAACACAGGTTCTGTCATTTGAACAGCAACACCAATTTTTTCCATTAATCTCATTGAATGCTGAGTTCTTGCAAATGAGGTATTATTCCCAGTTCTTTTTTTGTTGTATAAAACTGAGTTGGATTTTGTCAAATGGGCTCTACCTAAAATCAATTTATCATCATAATCTTCATAGGTTGGTTTATGGTTTGTAATGAATAAATTAATACGTGAAGTAGCAATTTGTAATTGTTCACCAATAGTTTTAATCAAAGGTTCCAAAGCTGGTTGTTCACTGATGGCGCTTGCAAAACAATCAACGGCTTCAGCTAAGATATTATCATAAATGGATGTTTCTAAAAGATGATCTGTTGATTTGATACCATTGTTCAAAAAAAGAGTGTTGACTCTTTTACAAAATTTCATTAAGTCTCTGATGGAAATGACTCTTGGATGTGAACCCTTATTGAGTGATAAAAATGATTTTGCTTGATAAACATGGGTGATAGCTTCATATAAATTTAAAAAACTTGGTGTCAATTTTTTCAATAATGGGAATTTCAAAGTTAAAATTTGAGTCAATTCATCTCTTGAAGGATCAGTTAAAGTTAAAATTTTCCACAATCTAAGACCAATAATCTCAGGAATTCTCCATTTAGTCAAATCATTTGAAGATCTCATGGTAGCAATCAATTGGAACCCATTAGCGGCTCTAATAACTTCACCTCTTGAAGGAATAGTCAATTCTCTTTTCTCTAACAAACTCAACAAAACAGATAAAACTTCAGTTGGAGCTTCATCAATATCTTCGATTAAGACCCAACGACCTTCTTTAACGGCGGTTGTTAGCACACCAGATCTCCATTCAAAAGTACCAGGTCTTTCACCAGAAGTATAAGTACCTAGTAATAGTTTAGCATCAGTTTGTTCACCAAGATGGATTTTGACAATTGTTGAATCACAAGCTAGATATTTACTCATGATATCAATCATGAAAGTTTTACCTGATCCTGCACCACCAACTAACATGACAGGTTGGGAGTGTTGGATATTAAATGCTAACTTTTTCAAGATATCAACAGATCTTTCAGTTGGGATGAATTCATCTGATAGATTTAAAGTTTTTGGAGATGAAGTAGACAATGGATCATTGAAGTTGATTTTTGGAATTAATAAACCACAAACTGGAACCACTAAACTACTTAACTCATTTTTTTCTATTTTAATGATAATATCAGTTGGTTTATTTTCATCGATACTGGAATTTGATGAAATTTTCAAGAAATTTGAAGCTCTTTTCGCTTCAACAATTGATAAAAATAAATAGTTAATTTGAGAATTGTTTTCAAAAGATGCAACTAATGAAAATGTGTTTGGGACATGTAATTTCAACATATCATTTTTAGCCTTTTCAGCTAAATTCAAATAGAATGCTAACAGTTGAATTGATAAATATTTGATATGTAAATCATAATCCATGGTTAAGATTTTTGTTAGGACTTGAGGAGACATGAATTTAATGAATCTAGCTCTATCATGGTAACTCAATCTATAAAATGCAATTAAAATATCTTGTAATTCATCTTGTTTGATGATATTGTTGAATTGAGAATTGGTATCTAATCTTTCAAGTTGATTGAAAATTTGGAACTTTTCCAAAAAAAATTCTGCTAATGGTGCAACTTCAGGAGCCAAAGATACTATATGACCCAATGAACTTAAAGTAGCAACACCGCTGATTGATCTTGATAATTTTTCAGATGCAAGAAATTCTTTTTCAATTGAAGTATTGGAGATCCATCTTGAGACGAGATCTAGAAAAATGCTGTTGAAAGCGTACAAATAAGCAGTAGTGTTCTCTGGGTCCATTGCAACAACAGCCATCTTATTCAAGTTCTCATTGATAGTCAAATTGGTATCGAATCTGTAGATCTCTTTGGTGACAGTAGCAGTGGCAGAAGCAGCAGTGGCATTCTCAGATTTGTTCCTGTAAAACTCCAGTACATCCCTGTACCTGGTCTGTGCCAAAGTGTAGTTCAATGCGATAGTATCACTCATAGCGCTGTGTTCTTTATTCTTCGTCTAGCGCTGATAGATTCGTAGCAGGTGGCAAGCACTCGGCGGCCTCTAAATAGCAGTCTCAAAAAGCGTAAAAAGCAGAAATCCGTAGCAATGACGTTCTCTCTCGTCTATCCACAGCTCAGAATCTCGTCTAGCAGCAGCACAGCACGAACAGCAGGCAAATTTACTGGTTTTGCTAACAATTCAAAAAAAGTTCCTGTTATTTTTTTTTGTTTACGTGAAAAAAAAAAATTTGCGATGAGCCGGAACTCGTGAATTCCGGGAAACTGAGAAAAAAGAATTTTTTTTTTTTTATCAGAAGCTAGCTGCTGCACATTTTAAAAAAAAAAATTTTATTGAATTAAATTAAGTTGGAATTAGAGTCAAAAGACACACACAGCAGAGAGAAGATTAGTGACAATGCCTCCTAAGTTCAATCCTAACGCAAGTGCGTTCACTCCATCAGGATTTGATGCTGCAAACCCATACATCAATAACAACAACAATAACCAGTTCATCCCACCTCAACAACAGTATGGTGGTCAATTTGGACAATACTCTAGAGGTGGATTTGGTGCTCAGAAGAAAGGTATGAGCTACGATGACTACTTGAAAGCACAAAACACAAACTTGAATGTCAAGCGTAAACCTGCCAGTGGTGCAACAAGTGCCACCACCAGCAACACCACTCCAAGCAGTGCTCAAATTTCAAACGTCACTACTCCAGCAACAAGTAATTTGAACTCACCTTCTCATTCAACAACTTCTTTAGCTTCATTGAACTCTTTAACACAATCTTTACAGAAACTTGAAATCTCTCCAATTTCTGCTAATTTGGACTTACTGAAGCAAGCAACCACCATTGCTGAGGTTAAAGCCGAAGTTAATGCCATCGTTGAAGCTATCTATGAACAAGGTGCCACTTCAATCAAAGAATGGAGCTTGCCAGAAATTATCTCAAAATTCATTAAAACTAAAAACTCTGCTTTGTTAAGAGAAGCTGGTTTTGTTTTAATCTCTTCAATTGTTAGAAAATTTTCAGGTGAAACTCCAAATGAAGCTTATTTCGTCCCATTATTGTCTCTTGCCTTAGATGGGTTCCCAGATAAAGAAAATAACGTGAAAAGAGCTGCTCAAGCTGCTGTTGATGCCATATATGGAAGCTTCCCAATTGAAGCTATAACTTCAGTCTTATTTATGGAAATTCTATCATATTTACAATCCTCTGCTAAATGGCAATCAAAAGTTGCAGCTTTGAAAATTGTTGATAGAATGGTGGAAGAAGTCCCAAGTGATCTAATTGAATTGAAATTCAAAGCCGCTATTCCTGTATTAACTGATATGACTGTTGATTTTAAACCAGAATTAGCTAAAGCTGGTTTGAAAACTATGACTGCTTTCGTGAAAGTTTTGGATAATTTGGATCTTGCTCCTCGTTACGACATCATTGTTTCAACTCTATCTGATCCAAATAAAGTCCCTGATTGTATTAAAACTTTGTCAGCTGTTACTTTTGTTGCTGAAGTTACTGAACCTGCTTTATCTTTATTGGTTCCAATTTTAGTTAAATCTTTGAATTTATCTTCTTCATCTCAAGAACAACTACGTCAAACTGCTATCATTGTTGAAAATTTAACTAGATTAGTTAACAACAAATTTGAAATTGAAAGTTTTATTCCTTTACTAATGCCT
Source organism: Starmera caribaea (assembly GCA_030565045.1). Classification (NCBI taxonomy): domain Eukaryota; kingdom Fungi; phylum Ascomycota; class Saccharomycetes; order Phaffomycetales; family Phaffomycetaceae; genus Starmera; species Starmera caribaea. Next base: position 128,281 of record JAJMAV010000003.1, read on the forward strand.
GGTGTTCAAAAAGTTGCTGATACCGCTGCTTTACCAGAAGTCAGAGAATTGGCTGAAAAGGCGTTGGCTGTTTTGAAAGAAGATTCATTATTTGATGATAAATTCAATGGTAGATTATCACTCGAAAAAGGTGAAGAATTCGTTAAATTATTAGATATTGAAGATGAAACTATTAAAAACTATTTAACTGCTGTTTTAGTCGCTGATGCTAACGTTAATGACTGGCCAAGATTGAAAAACTTGTTGAACTTGGTTGCTATCCAATTGAAGAAAACCGATTATGAAGGTAAAATTGATGATTTGATGGTCCAATTAAGACATTTATTTTCTCCAGTCTCTGATAACAACGATGAAGAAGAAGGTGTTGTCATTGTTGACTCTGATTTTTCTTTGGCTTATGGTGGTCGTATGTTATTGAACAAAACCAATTTGAAATTGTTAAAAGGCCATAGATATGGTTTATGTGGTAGAAATGGTGCGGGTAAATCCACTTTGATGAGAGCAATCGCTAATGGTCAACTAGAAGGCTTCCCGGATAAAGACACTTTGAGAACTTGTTTTGTAGAACATAAATTACAAGGTTCAGAAGCCGATATGGATTTAGTTAGTTTTATTGCTGGTGATCAAGAATTACAACATGTTTCTAAAGATGAAATTGCTAAAGCTTTAGAACAAGTTGGCTTTGATGATGAAAGAAGAGCTCAACACGTTGGTTCTTTATCAGGTGGTTGGAAAATGAAATTAGAATTAGCAAGAGCTATGTTAATGAAAGCTGATGTTTTATTATTAGATGAACCTACCAATCATTTGGATGTTGCTAATGTTAAATGGTTAGAAGATTATTTGGTTGAACATGAAGAAATCACTTCTTTGATTGTTTCCCATGACTCTGGCTTTCTTGATGCTGTTTGTACTGATATCATCCATTATGAAAATAAGAAATTAGCTTATTACAAAGGTAATTTATCTAAGTTTGTGGAAGTCAAACCAGAAGCTAAATCTTACTATACATTGACTGACTCAAATGTTAAAATGGCTTTCCCACCACCAGGTATTTTAACTGGTGTTAAATCTAATACTAGATCTGTTGCAAGAATGAGTAATGTTACTTTCACTTATCCAGGTGCTCCAAAACCATCATTATCCAATGTCTCTTGTTCTTTATCTTTAAGTTCAAGAGTTGCTGTCTTGGGTCCAAATGGTGCTGGTAAATCAACTTTAATCAAATTATTAACTGGTGAGTTGATTCCATCTGAAGGTAAAGTTGAAAAACATCCAAACTTACGTATTGGTTACATTGCTCAACATGCTTTACAACATGTTGAACAACATAAAGAGAAAACTGCTAATCAATATTTACAATGGAGATATAGATTTGGTGATGATCGTGAAATCTTGTTGAAAGAATCTAGAAAAATCTCTGATGAAGAAAAAGCCATTATGGAAAAGGAAATTGATATTGGTGATGGTAGAGGTCCAAGACAAATTGAAGCTATTGTTGGTAGACAAAAATTGAAGAAAACTTTCCAATATGAAATTAAATGGAAATATTGGTTACCAAAATACAATGGTTGGGTTTCAAAAGAAGTGTTGCTAGAACATGGTTTTGAAAAATTAGTTCAAAAATTCGATGACCATGAAGCTTCAAGAGAAGGTTTAGGTTACAGAGAATTAACACCAAAAGTTATTCGTAAACATTTTGAAGATGTTGGTTTAGATGGTGAAATTGCAGATCATACACCAATGGGTTCTTTATCAGGTGGTCAATTAGTTAAAGTTGTTATTGCAGGTGCCATGTGGAACAATCCTCATTTATTAGTGTTGGATGAACCTACCAATTATTTGGATAGAGACTCTTTAGGAGGTTTAGCTGTTGCTATTAGAGACTGGACTGGTGGTGTTGTTATGATTTCACATAACAGCGAATTCGTTGGTGCTCTATGTCCAGAACAATGGATTGTTGAAAACGGTACCATGGTCAGTAAAGGTCATGCTGCTGTTGATGGAAGTCGTTTCGAAGATTCTGAAAATGCTGGTTCTGAAGGTGCCAGCCAAACCAATTCTCCAGCTCCAACTCCAGCTCCTAAAACAAGTGAAGACGATGATTCTCCAGCTAACATTAAAGTTCGTACTAGAAAGAAGAAAATGACTAGAAACGAAAAGAAAGCCAGAGACGAGCGTCGTCGTTTGAGATACATCGAGTGGTTGAGTAGTCCAAAGGGAACTCCAAAACCAGTGGACACCGATGACGAAGACGAATAAGTTGGCAATCCATAGATAACAAGTTTTAATCAAATTCAAAATTTGGTGCATTTCGTTTGGTGTTTTTTTTTATCTTCATTTCTTCTGGTCGTTTAGCTTTAAATGACGCTGCAGTTTGTTTTCATAAATTCATACAGATACACAATAAATATTCCACATGCTAATTAAACTTTGTTGTATGTAAAGTTTTAGTAAATCTCGTTTCGAAGATCATAAGAAAAAAAATTATTTTTATGGTACATAAACAAAAATTTATTGAAATTTCAATAGAAAGAAGCAGAAGTGGCACACTTAGATTTGAATGGAGAGAAAGAGTTTTTTGGACCAGCAACCACCGCCAGGATACATTCCCGGTGTAGGAAGAGGTGCATCGGGCTTTACCACCCGTTCAGACGTTGGAAGTGTTCGTCCAGCTGCACAGCTAAGAACTTACGAAGGTAATGAAGATGATGATATTGAGGCCATCATTGCCGCCAATGGTGGTGCGATAAATGAAGATGGATTGCTAAGTGGGGCGTTTGGCTTGACCAAAGATGATGAAGAGGCAGATGCTATCTATAAACAAGTTGATGAACGTATGAAGAATAGAAATAGAAAAAGACATTTGAATAATGAGGATCAAGATGCCAATGTTAACAATATTTCTGAGATATCGAATCAATTCGTTGACTTGAAGAAAAATTTGTCTGTGATTTCTGAAGATCAGTGGGCAAATCTACCAGAAGTTGGTGATTTGACTAAAAGAAATAAGCGTCAACGTCAACAATTACAAGATGAAAGAAGAACTTATGCTGCTCCAGATACTTTATTAGCAGGATTGGGTAATTCGGGAGAAACTGACTCTTCAGTTGACTTAAGAGCATTAACAGCAGAGAGACAGAAATTGTTAAGCTCCAAAATTGATGCAAATTTTGATTTCGATTCAAATGATTCAAATACTATTGATACAAATAATTATTTAACTGAAATTTCAGGGTTATCACAAAACAGTGATGAGGAAATTAAGAAGATAAAGACCATATTGAGTTCATTTACAAAAGCAGATCCAAAACGGGCAGAAGGTTGGATAGCAAGAGCAAGATTAGAAGAATTTAATAAAAAATTTGATAGTGCTAAAAAAATCATTCAACAAGGTTGTTCATACTGTTCTCATGATCCAGATATTTGGTTAGAAAATGTCAGATTAAATTTATCTGATGTCAAATATTGTAAGATCATTATAGCAGAAGCATTAAATTACAATAACAAATCTTTAAAACTTTGGTTGAAAGCTGTTGAATTAGAGCAAGAAGTTTTCAATCAAAAACGTGTTTTGAGGAAAGCTATTGAAAATATCCCATTGTCTTCAGAACTTTGGTTGAAAAGTATAGAATTAGAAGAAGACAATGAAACTAAGATTAAAATTGCATTGAAATCAATTGAATTAATACCAAATGATGAGAAATTGTGGTTAACTTTGATTGGTTTACAAGATTATAATGATGCTAAGAAGAGTTTAAATAATGCAAGGAAGGCATTACCACGAAACATCAATGTTTGGATTACAGCCATTAAATTGGAATATAATAAGGATAATGACTCTAAAGATAAGTTATCCAAATTAATTAAAAAGGCATTTGAAGAATGTAGAGAAAAATTAACTAAAGAAGATTGGTATAAATTAGCAATCAAATTGAGTGAAGATAAATATGAATTGCTCACAACCTTATTAGTGGAGAGGATTTTATTAAATGATGAAGAAACGATACCAGAAGAAGAATTATATTCAACATGGAACTCCAATTCTGAAACTTATAAAGATAATAAATTTATTTTTAAAACAATTTTGAATCAAATTATCATAAAATTTCCAAAGAAAGTTTCCATATGGAAGAAATTAATATCATTATACAAGACAAACTTTAATGTTGAAGAACTTTATACTATATTTGAAAATATCACAAAAATTTTACCGAAAAATCCATTTTTCTGGTTAATGTATTCGAAAGAAGTTTGGAAAAATGGTAATGATGTGGTGAAAGCCAAACAGATTTTATACTCTGCAATTGATAAGATATCAAATAATGTTGATATTTGGTCAGCATTAATTAAATTAGAAAGAGTCAGTGGTACTGATTCAAACAAAGTTTTGAAAATTTTCCATGAAGCTAAAGAAAAATTGAACAATGAAAGAATTAATTATAAATATGTTACATTCTTGAGACAGATTGATGAGATTGATAAAGCGTTGGTTGAACTTGATCAAGATCTTATTAATTTCCCTGGATGTTTCAAATTCTATTTGATCAAATCACAAATTTTAATTGAAAACAAACAAGATTTAGTTGGAGCAAGAGAGGTTTTATCCATTGGCACCAAAACTATTCCATCATCAGTTGATTTATGGATTCATTTAACAAGATGTGATTTGATGGCAAATAATGTAACAAGAGCAAGATCAGATTTAGATCTTGGAATATTGAAAAATTCTAATAATGAAAATTGTGATAGATTATGGTTAGAAAGATTAATTTTAGAGCAAACACAACAAGGTGGTGGTAATGAAACAATCATTAACAATGTTTTAACAAAAGCATTGAAATTATTTCCAAAATCTTCAATTTTATGGGAATTTAATTTGAAATTCAATGGTGTTAAGAAATCTTTGAGGAAAACATTATATCAAGATGCACTAAGTGCAACAGATAATGATGTTCGTATATTATTGGTGATTGGATCCAATTTTTGGGTAGATGGAAAAATTGATAAAGCCAAAAGATGGTTTGAAAGAGCTATAACATCAAATGAAGATTTTGGGGATTCATGGGCTTGGCTATTTAATTTATTAAAGAGGAATGATGATAATGATAATGGAGAATTAGAAAGTTTCATGAAAAAATTCAAAGATGTTGAGCCTCGTCATGGAGATATTTGGCCAACTATTTCTAAGAAAATTGAAAATTTGGATAAATCTTCAGAAGAGATTCTAAAACTTGCTGGAGAGGAAATCTTGAATAGAAAATAAAACTAAACACTTGATTGTTTATTTGTTGTAGCTTTCATATGGGAATGTATTCCATGCGATGAAAATGAAAATGTTTGATTAAACAGAATATGTGAAAAATCTTCTGAAGTATATTTTGTCGAGTAAGTAATAAATTCAATTTCCAACCTTGTAAGTAGAGTTTTGACCTTGTGAAAGGGCCATTTCACTGTTAAATAGAGGATAGCACGAATAAATGGATGCAAAAAAAAATAAATTGTTCAATTGTATCTTCAATAGAAAAACTTGTTAGCATAAGAACCTGAATTCTTCCAATAATGCGCGAGCCCGGAGTCGAACCGGGGGCTCAAAGATGGCAACTTTGAATTTTACCGCTAAACCACTCGCGCTTCTCGATGCATTTTTTACTCTGCTGAATTACTAATATTTGTATACAAACTAAGCTAAGAGATTATGTCATTTATGAGCACTTGCCACAGCATTGTAATATTGTTGAATCTTACTCGAATGTAGTCTTACATTAATGCCGTATTTTGGTAGACTATTTGAGTAGTATTGAGTGTGTTTAGTTGTTAAGTTAGTTACTATATATAAAGTTGTAGTTAATAACAAGAAACGTTGAAGATTGAAGCAATATTGTTTACTGTCTAATCAATTAAATTATAATGTGGCGAGTAATTAAAGTTTATTAGTAACCTTAGATTAATTGCACTTGTTGAGCTAAAAAATTATTTTTTTGACGTCGACGACGTTCATGATGATGATATTGATGATATTCATCATGATCATCATGATGCAGTTGATCAGCATGATATATTAATCATGATCGTGAATATCAATATGATGATCCCAGCTGTAGTAGGGCATCATGATGATGATCCACTCCAGAGATCAATTGTTCATTAATCAACTCAAACAACAATTCAATTTCTTTCTGCCTAACTTTCTTTATCTTCTCCGCCTAACTTTCTCTGCCTGCGTGGTCCGCTTTCTGCCTAAATTTAATGAAGCATAAGCTGAACTGAACTTGACAGTTAACAGTTGCTGTGACATGCAGAAATTTATTTTGAAAAATGAAAAATTCCCATGTGGATCTCTATGCTCATAATTGAAAATTTCTGGTTGATGATCTTTCCAAATATTTCATATCTGAGCACAAGACTATGTCCACTGTACTGTGATGACAGATCCCAACAATCAGCACCATGCGGAACATGCTTCCCACCTAAACAAGAGAAAATACTCTAGAAATGGATGCACTGAATGCAAAAAAAGAAGAATGAAAGTGAGTTTTGATATGTAATCTCATTTGATCCAATACTATGTTCTATACTAACTACTGCTATTACAGTGTGATGAAACTAAACCGGTATGCTGGACGTGCCAAAGACTATCACGGAACTGCGTCTATATACTCAACAGGAAAAATAAAAAGAGGAAAAGCAGGAATATTGTTGATTCCGATGGATCTAGTAGCAATAATAATAATAATAATAATAATAATAACAACAGTACTGAACCTTCAGATGTCAATATAATAGAAAAATCAAGATCTTCTGTGTCTTCATCCAGCTCAAACAATTATAATAAAAACGATGAAAGATCGGCTTCTAAGATCTTATCAATAGACAATCTAATAACAAATCCAATCAATTTATCAGATTTTGAATTCTCATTAAATGACGCAAATTTAATTTTCAACGATTTAAATGATATAGTTAATTCAAGATTAGAAGAAGCAAATTATTCAAGAAATTACATTGAAACAAATTTCCAAGATTTTTACTCTTTCAATGAACCTTCAAATTTATCAAATTTAAATAACACTGAAATTCAATTTGATATTAAATTAGATTCATTTAATTTTTTACTTCATCCTCATAGAAAATACCTGGAGATCTATTACAACACTTTCAGTATATTGATACTACCATTAATGCCAAACATCGGCTTAAACCCAATAAGAGATGTGTTGCTAAGTTTTGCTAAAACTGAATCATATTTATTATACGCAATATTAGCCTCGGGTGCCAAATTCTCTTATAAACAATCATTATCATCAACAGACAATGACGCTTATTATTCATATCTTTCCCTATGTTTGAAAATCATTAGTGAAAATTTTGGTGATGATAAGATTGTTAGTGAAAAAATTGAACCAATGTTATTAACAATTTTATTATTAACTTCTGATTGTGCATCAAGTAAAAACTTAAGATGGAGAAGTCATCTTAATGGTGCAAAAGAATTATTTAAGAAATCATTTAAGAGAAATTCAAATTTAAACTCTGATGTAATGAATTTTTGTCAAAATTGGTTAATCTCATATGAAATTTTAGCTGGTTTAACTAACCCATTTGGTGGGATCTTCCAAGATAATGATCATGAAATCGATGATTTTATAAATAATAATTTCAACTATTTAAAATCATTAAGAAATTTGAAAATGTTAGATATTCATGGTTTCAATTATTTAGCTGGTCATTTAATTGAATTAGATATAGTTTGTAGAGATATTATCAAAAGTTTAAACAGGAAACGGAAAACAAAACCAATTAATGGATCCTATTTACATCATGACATCAATCCTCCAATTATAACACATGAAGAGATTAGTCAAATCACAATCAAATTACATGAATTGGAAAATAAATCAATCATTGATAAATCTGGAATAATATCATTCTTGAATCCAAATCATCCAAATAATTCATCAAATTTATTGAAAAATTTTAATAACATCGAGACAATTAAATTTTTAAATAACGACGAAATTACATATAGTTGGTTTGATATATCACATCAAGCTCATTTAATTGGTACAAAATTAATTTTCTTAACAAAAGTTTTAGAAATCCCCAAAAATTCAATCTTGATACAAAGTTTAATAACAAAAGGTTTAAAATTTATTGAATTTATACTGAAAATTTCAACAATAGAATTGAAAAATTATTCAAATTTTTCATTTTGTCATTTACATTTCCCAATTTCTATCATGGGTGAATTTTGTATCAAGAAATACCAACAAGATTTAATTGAATTATACCTCAATAAAATTTATACAATGGGTTTAGATAGTGCAAATTATAATTTGATTAAATTAAAGAAAATTTGGAATGATGAAGAAATTGAAATTGAAGATGTGTTAACTTGGTAAGGAGTTTGACTACAAAAGAATGCGAGAAATAAAATAAATGTATTGATAATGGGTTATAAACGGGTATGAATAGAGAATAAACGGTGTTATTGTGATAAAGAATTGTAATTATTAAAATTTGTCTGTGGTGTATTGTTAAACTGATTGGATGAATTATAAGGATTTGGTGCGCGCATTGGATATATCAACTGAAGTATATCAGGCCCATTGTATTGTGGGTTAGCTTTCAAATAATTACCATTCAAAAAATTTTTAGCGCATGTAAAACAGAATACCGTATCCCTATAGCCTGTGTTAGTACAAGACCAACATTTGAACTTGCGAGGATAAGTCCATGGTAGTTGATTAGTTAATTGATGATTCTGTTGCTGTTCAACTGGTGAGTTTATCAAATCATCAACTATTTCTTGATTTTTTGGAGGTTCAGGTCTAGGATTGGATAAACTTAAATTTTTTGTAGCAGCAATACTAGAATAAGATTGTGGTTTTATTTCATCAGCTTTATAGTTGGAGCCCATCGATTTCAAATTATTCAGAATATTCTGCTCCAATTTTGACTTAACTTTATTTTTCAAATCTTCACTTGAGGTTTCTGAAATTTTTGTATCATTTTCTTTACTCGTCTCTTCATTTATTTGTTCAACAGCTTTATTTGAGGTGGGATTGCTAACGTGAGGGTTTTCAATTTTCTCAGTATTCATACCACTAAAAGCTCTTGTAGTGCTCCTTTGAATGAAATCCATAACCATTTTAGCAGGGTTCGATTCCTTTGATTTATCAATCAAATCACCTTCAAGATCATTCACATTCACAGGTTTGATTTCATTTTCTGGCAGTTCTTCTGTGATGTGTTCATTTGTCTTGAAAGTTGGTTTATTCAAATTAACAGTAGCAGTATCTAGAATTGCATTTGTATTATCAGTATTAGATTTTCTTTGCTTCTTCTTTTCTTTTCTTTTCTTATCACTTGAATTTAATTTAGTTTCAGGCTTATTAAGAGTTGAGTTTTTGGCCTTTTCTTCAACAAACTCATCCAATTGATCATTACCATCTTTTTCAGCTAAAGAACCAAATGGATTTTTAGATGATGAGCTAGCTGTTTCAATTTTTTTGGTTGAATCGTCATTCTCAATTCCATTTTCGATAGATTTATCTTCTTTATTTGAAACACTTGAAGAGGTTTTCACGTCATTTGGTTCTGGACTTGAAGACAGCTCAGATGTTGTAACACTGTTGTTATTATTACTTGTAATCAATATCAAAACTTTACTTATGAAAGTTTTAGCTCTTGGACCTTGAATAACATTATTCTTATTGATATTAACTTTACGAACAAAATCTATCTCAAAAGGAAAGTTATCACTTATATGCTTTAAACTAACTAGATCACTCATTTTTTGAGATACTAATCCGTCTGTTTGAATCAAGTCTTTTATATTGTAAGCCAAAGGAGAAAGCAATGGGGTTTTCAAATAGTTTTGTAGATTCTCCAAAGTTTTCTTGTTCTTCTTGTTGTTTGATCCAGACAGCTCAATGATATGATGAGTAGCCTTTTCTTTAAGAGACCCTTGCATCTGATTAACAATTCCTATCTTTATTTTGACCAATTCTTTGACCCATAAATGCTTGAAATTCTCATCATTAATACTAGTGAATAATTCCCAATCGTTTTCACCGACAACTTTGAACAGTATTGTTAAATATCTCATTATCAACAATGATCTCTGATCATCATTTTTCAATGATTTCCATTTCTTTTCATCATAAATCAAATTCAACAGGTTTTTAATCTGTTCTTCGTTGAAACCAAGTATACACCAATCTTCAGAACTCGTCATTCTTGAGTTTTATCTCTTGTTTCTGTTATCCCTACAGTTCCTGAGTTCAGTTTCAAAGACAAAGTCGTCCATTTTTATACTAATCTCTAAACAAACATCTTCTCTAAACTCTAAATTTTTGACCATTCTTTGTTATCTTTGTTATCATGCAGAAAACAAACCGTTGAAAAAAAAAAAAAAAAAACACTGAAATTTTGTGACAAACGGCAAACAAACACAAAATTCCATAGCACAGACGACAAAGTTTGACAGATTGACAGGGTTCATGTTGATCCACAAGCCATCAGAAAGAGCCACAACAAAACAGGATATCTCTTTTTCATATATAGAAAAAAAAAAACACAAAGAGATTACAACATAACAACACCCATTTTACTCACCTCATTTGGATCAATATGTTTATTCTTATCCAACCCACCACTGATAGGTTTAGCCTTGTAGTTGAACAAGTAGTAATGCAACAAACCATCGCCTTCACCAAACTTCAAATTTTGTAAAAACAAGTTGTTATCTTGTGTAGATAATGCGTTAAAGACATCAACACCCAATTTTTTAGCTTTGATTAAAGCTTCATTGACCAAATCAGTGAGTCTTGGTTTCAGTTCTGATTCTGGTGCATCGGAGGCGTAGTAGAACAAATATGCGATGTTTAGTTCACTATGTGTTGGGTTCTCAAGGACAGTGAATGGTAATAAATAGAAACTGATGAAATCAGTGATTTTACCCGTAGTTTCATCTTCAACGACATACGAGTAAACAACTTTCTTGGAGTCATCGTTAATAATTGATTTATCACCAACTAACCAATGCTTCAGTTCATCCTGTGTAAACTCTTGAGTTAAATCATATTTCTTTTGGAAATTCAAAAACAATGAAGAAACTTGATCAAAATCTTCAATTTTCAAAGGTCTGAAATTCTTCAATTTACCTTCTGAGGATAACGCGTATTTAGCAACCATCTGTGATTTAGAGACACCGTCTGGTAGATAACTGAAACCAACAGAATGTAATTTAGTCCAATTGATTGGTCTATGACTGTAACGAGCCGAGGAAACAGGACTTGGTAACACCACACCTGCCGTATATAAAGCTTGAAAAATCCCTGTTAAATTGACTCTTCTAGTGACCTCTTTGATCAAGACAGGTGCAAGTCTCTTAGATCTCAATTTCTTATGAACACAAATGAAATTGATTTCCACAGCTTTAATTATATTTTCACGAACTCTTAAATCAGTTGGAATACCAGCAATAAACCCAATCAATCTACCACTAGCTTTAACTCTGACACCGACATGCCATTCTTTCTTATAGCCAGGGGGTTTCAATGCCCAATTCAAAAACTCAGTGGAATATTTGAATCTGAAAGTTGAATCAGCGTCCTCGACGTAATTCTCATATAACAATCTGAAAACTTCTTCACGATCCGCGTCTTTATCCAAATCCAAGTCCGCCCATTCAAACTCCTTCAACAATGGAAGTGGTTCTTTGTCAATCTGATCAACAGTCTTGACTTCAATTGGACCCTCAGTGTCAATTTTCTCGTTGAAGTTTGGCACTGGTTGAGTTTTCCAAAACTTGTAGTCTTTCATTTCTTTCTGTTGGGCATCGGTGAGTTGCACACCTTCAGCTAGTTTTTTCAAGAGTTCTTCAATCGACTTCTTAGACATTTTCGGTGAGTACGTGGCGTCAAGCTGAGCAGTGCGAACGGGTTAAACTGATTTAGAAGTCGTCGTTGACTGGGAAATTATTTTGAGAAACACTTTTTTTCCCACTTTGAAGTACTGTACAAAATTTTAAAGAAATTGCAGCAAATTGTTGGATTTTGGTGAGAAAAATCAGGAAATCTCAATCACCTATAATCCAAATACCTTCGTATAACTATCACCACTCTACTTTCTAAATCACCAAAATAACCTGAAAATTCACTTTCAAACAGCTGTAAATCCAACCAAAATTCCTGCCCGAACCGTTTTTCTTCATAATTTCTGCCTGCAAAAAAAAAAAAAAATTTACAAAAAATTTTATAGCGATGAGCTTGAATTTATTTATTTGAATTGAAGAAGAAGAAAAGAAACAGAAGAAACGACAAATGTTGTCTTCCACCACATGGGTTCCACGAGGTTATGCCTCAGAGTTTCCTGAGAAATACGAACTAGACGACGAGGAAATGGAAAGAATCACCAAAATGGCACAACTGGAAATCAATGATGCTAAAGAATCGCTGAAAGCTGTTAGCAGTGATGCCAAATTGGCTACTCAGGTCGAGATTGATGATGATTTGAAAGAATATGACTTAGAGCATTATGATGATGACGAAGACGATGGAACCGGTGAACATTTCTCTATGATCCCAGGTCTATCTAACGATGTCGAATTCCATGATGGTAATGACGAGGAAGGAATTGATCCATATATCACATTACCAAATGAAGAAGAGATACAACAAGAGAAACAAGAATCACAGATTTACCCAACTGATAACTTGATCTTGGCTACAAGAACTGAAGATGATGTCTCTTATTTAGATGTTTATATCTATGATGATGGTGCTGGTGCTCCCGAAGGTTCAAATGAGGAAGAAGCTGATAGTTTAGATCCAGATGTCGCAAAAGGTATGAAAAGAGACAGTTCCTTATACATGCATCATGATCTAATGTTGCCAACATTCCCCTTAACTGTGGAATGGATCAATTATAAACCAAATTCAGGTACTGAAAATAATATTGGAAATTTCGCTGCAATTGGTACATTTGATCCACAAATTGAAGTTTGGAACCTGAATTGTTTAGAGAAATCAATGCCTGATTTGATCCTTGGTGAACCAATTAAAAACTCTAAACAATTCTTATCAAATAAAAAGAAATTGAAAAACTCAAATCATGTTAAAACTCATCATATTGGTGCAGTTTTATCATTGTCTCATAATAAATCACATAGAAACATCTTGGCCTCTGCTTCAGCAGATGCAACAGTGAAATTATGGGATTTAAATAACGGTACCGCGGTTCGTTCAATGAACTTAATCCATTCCAAAAAAGAAGTTTCATCATCTCAATGGCACTCTGTGGAAGATTCAATTTTATTAACCGGTGGGTACGATGGTAGAGCCGCATTAAGTGATGTTAGAATCTCCGATGAATCCTCTATGTCTAAATTTTATTCAATTGGTGGTGCACAAGATATTGAAGTTGTTAAATGGTTAACAAATGATAAATTTTTAGCTGGTAGTGATCAAGGTAATATTTATTGTTTTGATATTAGAAATGAACAAAAACCAATTTGGACTTTGAAGGCACATGATTCTGGAATTTCATCATTGGATGTTAATAATTTCATACCAAGTTTAATAACTTCAAGTGGTATGAATGAAAAATTAGTTAAATTATGGAAAGTTCCAACCACTGATGAAGTTTCATTCAAACCTTCTTTGGTGTTATCAAGAGATTTCGGTGTTGGTAATGTCTTAACATCAAGTTTTGCACCAGATATTGAAGTTTCAGGCCATTTAGTTGTTGGTGGTGCTCAAAAAGGTTTAAAAATGTTTGATATTTTTGGTAATCCAACAGTTAAAAATAATTTCAAAGATCAATTAAAACAAGTTCAAATTTTAGCTAGAGAAGAAGCTGCTAAGATAGGTAGAGCTTCAAGAATTGCAAGGAAATATTCAGAAGGTTATAAAACTGAAGTTTTAGAAGTTGAAAGTGATCAAGAAAAAGAAGATGAAGATGAAGATGAAGATGAAGAAGTTGAAGATGGAGAATGGGAAGATGATGAGGAATAAATTTGAAATAAATTGTATAATAAATTATAAAGTGATTAATTACATAATTAGAATTTTCTACAGTTCAATGGGTTTTAAAAAATAGTGTAATATTTATTATTGAAATAATGTACAAAATAAAAGACCAATATGTAATGGACCTTTTTTATAAGATTTTTTTTTTTCTTCTTCTGTTGTGAATCTATTAAATTAAAATTCCATCAAGATGTTTATTCAGATTTAGACTTCTTCTTTTTCTTTTTAGAAGATTCATCATCATCTTCATTTTTTCTCTTTTTCTCTTTTTTATCCTTTTTCTCTTTCTTATCCTTTTTATCTTTCTTGTCTTTTTTATCTTTCTTTTCTTTCTTTGGGGAAACTACTTCTTTATTATCATCATCACCATCAATTTTAACTTTAGTTTTGTTATATAAAGATAAAGCTTCTTGAATAGCATCAGAATTTTTCATAGTTTTAGCACCAGTATCATAAAAGTTCAATCTTTCTTCAACTTGTTTTTTCAAAATAGAACCAAAGACAGAGGTTGGTTCATCTGAATAATTATCAATTCTTGAAGCAATAGAACATTTGTTTGCTAAATATCTTGAAATTCTACCTTTATTTTTAGCAGAAGCTTTACCAATAAAACTACTATGATAAATTAACCCATATTTTGGAGTGTTACCTTTAGTTTTCAAAGCTCTGAATAAAGCTTTCTCAGCACCCAAGATTTGAACAGTTGATGCAGCTTGTTTTGACAAATTAGTTAAAGAACCAGCATGAGAAATCAATCTAGCACCAATAACTTCACCAATTAATTCTGATAAATTTGGAGCCACAGTGTGCATCTTGTCAACTAAATAGTTGTACAAGTTTCTTCTGTAATCGGTTAAAGAGACAACTCTATTAGCGAAAACGAGTAAGTTTTCGAAATCTTGTTCAGATAAATCTTGACCCATAGAGATTTTAGAGTTATCAATAACAGTTTGAGCCAAACCGGAATCATTATTTAAAATGGCAGTTAAATCATGTAAAGATTCATCATTTAAAGTAGATTTATCTTTAATGAAACAAGTTAATTTAGCAAAAATATAATTATCAGGAACCAATTTTGCTAATTCAGGGAAATGCCATCCGTACCATTCTTTAACTCTCATTGAGAAAGTGTTGATATCTTTATCTAATTGATCGACTAATGCGATAGCTTGGATGATATGATTATCATTTTTTTGCACAGAGAATTTAACTTTAGCTCTTGAATAAGCATGACCTAAACCTAATTGAGCTCTTTCAATATCACCAGATTGTAAATTTTTCAATAATTTATCACCATGCAATCTAATACCTCTTAGTAAATCTTGAACTAGGTCATTTGAAATACAGTTGATATATGGGAAAACTTCTTTAATGGAAGGACCTAAATTTTTATCAGAGATACCTAAATTAACTTGATTTTTTTTAGATGAGGATTTTGGCAAATTTAGTTCAATGATTGATTTCAAGTACTCGGAGACCAAACCTTCAGAAATTTCATTAGCGTTTTCTAACGCTTGAGCAGCACCTTTGAAAGGAGCAAAAGAAACCAACTCGACCAATTTGGAGAAAGAAGCTAAATCATTGATTTGTTGCTGGACTTCTTTTAGTTTGGCTCCGATGTTGTCTTGCTGGAGCTTGACTTTGAACACGGCGTAACCGGTGGCTTCTTCAAACAACAAGAACTCGACTGGACCAGACATCTTTCTTTCTGTTTCTGTTTCTGTGTGTTTCTCACTGTTTTCAAATGAATTCAAATTTAAAAAACATTCAATTTCTGTTGATGTGAAAAAAATTTTTTTTTTTTTTTCAGTTGTGAAGCCAAAAGAAAATTTTCAGTTGAAAAATGATTAAAAAAAAGATAAATTACTGATTTGGGAAGTTTTGCAGGAAAATTAATGAAAAAATGTGACATTTTTTTAGCTACTTCCAGATTGGGAAAGTAGATTATTAATAAATAATGGCTTATTACATCAGCATACTAAATCAAGTAGTTGTGGCAGTAAAATAGCAGATATTTATGCCAAAACTGCCGTTTACAGTAACTATGTGACATCCGGTTTATTATCACTCTTAAAATCATTCCTAGAATCATTTATCAATTTCACTGATAAAATTATTCAGTGTTCTCTAACTAACAGAAGAACAAAAAGAAGCAACAGCAACAAATAGAAGAATGTCACAGATCAACAAACCACAACATTATTCAAGAACCAAGTTCTTATCCAAATCAATGATCGAAGGCGAGAAGTTTATCGTTTATAAAATGTCTAATTTAATTATAGTCAACAACAATAAGGCTACCAATGGAGGAAATACCACTTATACATCATTACCAAGATTTAATCTGAGTATATGTGAGAGCCAAGGGTTTTTATTCAATCAAGATTTATTCGTTTCAGAGTATGAACAGAAATTAGGCGTGTTGTGTGATAATGGAATTAAAAGAAGGTTTAGTAGTAGTAGTAATGAAGATGAGAATTTTTGTGAAAGAATTGATGCTAATGAGTTATGACTTGGCTTTAGGCTAATGGAAAAAGTGTTATGACTATACTACAGAACTGGCTGGCGGGATAACTATATCTGCTAATTTAATGAAACACCCGGAACGGTAAATACTATGATAATTAATTAATATGATGATACGATACGATATGTTACAAGTTGTAGCCTACTAATCATGGATCAATTAGATATCAATATTCTGCTTGCCTATATAAAATAAGAGTTATCATTGATCTTCAACTTCTTAAAATCAACCCCTTCCAAACCTAATTCCAAATCAACTTCACTTGCATTTTCATCCACTACCCATGCTTCACAATCACAATAGTTATATAACGAAGCTGTTATACCAGTGATGAAAAAAGGTGGTGATAACGCATTAAAATTTGAAGTTATTGTTGATAATGTAATTGAAACTATCTTGATTTGTAAAATTGATAATTCTTTGGCAATTAAATTATAGACAATTTGATTTGGGAATGATGGGATTATAATCAAACTGAAATCTTTGAAACCATGGATTTTAATTTTACTGAATTCGATTTGCTTGATTTCAGATGAATATAACTGTTCTTCTTGAAGATATTCCAGGGTTGAATGGGTTTGTTGATGTGTTTCAGGGTATGATATTATTAATTCACCATTATCTTGAGATTTTGCAGTTAATGGGATAATTTTAGATAAATTGGAAGGAATAACTAGCAGTTTAGTTGGTTTAGTGTTGAAATTCAATTTGATTTGTGGTAATTCAGATTCAACCAATTCATCTTCTGATAAATGTCTTGGTGGTTTCTCACTCCATGGTTTGATCTAAAAAAAAAGTGTTATTACGTATAAAGGACGCGCAAGCTACCTCATAGCTAGCTACTTAATTGGAACTTACCACCATTGTAAATGTTGTGTAATTATGTTGTGTGTGTATAAATGTTATAATTGTTGCTGAAGAAAAAAAAAAATTCTAAAAAAAATCTATGTAAATTTCATCAGAAATTCACCAACCAACATTGGAACCCAAATACATTAACTACAAATTACTGAAAGATGTCCATAGAATCATTATCATTAGAATTCAATAAAATTCAAACATCATTACAAGAATCATTATCATCAAGACAAAAATTAGAAACTCAATTCCAAGAAAATAAAATAGTTTTAAGTGAATTTGAAAAATTGGATTCGAATAGTAAGATTTATAAATTGACTGGTCCAGTGTTATTACCTCAAGATTTAGAAGAGGCTAATATTAATGTCACCAAAAGATTGGAGTTTATTAAGAATGAAATGTGAGTGGTCTTTTTTTTTTTTTTTTTCCATTATTTAATTTGATAATCGATATTGACTAGTTTAGTGAACAAATTGAGAAAAAGATTACTAAAGAGCAGAGTATGTTGGAGAGTACTAGAGCGAAACTAGTTGAGTTACGTAGTAAACAATAAGAGTTTATAGAGAAAATTAATGTATTTTATTGGAACAGTTTTATCCTCTACGTATAAAATTCATAAAGACACAAAAAACTCATATAATTCATCTATAGTTCATTACTAACTTATATAGTCTTAGATTTGAAAACATTAACACCAGATCTTAAACTAAATTTGATAAATTGTTCAAATTCATTATTTTTATTGAAAATTTCCACCATTTCTAGAGTTTTAGAATAATTTTTAGAAGTATCATTACTCATAAAAGTTTCTAAACCAACATAAAATGTGGATAGTTGTAATCTTTTCAAATACCAATCAAATGAGTGTGATGAATCTTTGGAATAATTTAAAATGTCATCAGATAATTGACTTAATTCAGTGACTGATGAGTCTAAATTTTTTGGTGTGATTAACTCAGATTGTAATTGAGTTAAATGAGGCACATATGGGGTGTTTAATAACAATCTTTGTTGTAACAAATAAACGATTTTCGAGTTTGATGAAGTTAATTTATTATTGAAAAATTCAGTTGTAGTCAATGGTTGTAATGCAAGACGTTGTTTTTTCAAATGGAAGTTAATTACTTCTGTAGTTGGATTGGCAAAAAGGGATAATGCAGAGTCCGGATACTCTAAAGATCTTGTTGATTTAAGAACAGCTGATGAGGTGAAACCTTCTTTTGGTACATATTCAGTTAAAGCTTTGTTTAAGATTTTGTAATGGATGGTGGAAGAGTCGAGAATTGACCCTGGAGATGGGAAGTGGTGTGCTGAGTGGTAGAGTCTTGTGGAGATGTTTCTGAACATTATAATTAATCACTTATGTGTTTTGTGCCTTGTAGTTGTGTCTTGTTGATATTTAGAGTGTAAAATATATGAATGTTAGGAAGTGAAAGTTGGGTGATTTAACCACCGGGTAACCTACAGTTTGCTTACTACGCCACACTGTCACTTCTAGAAATAATAAAAGTGGCTAATGTGTCACGTGCTACACAAAGCTACTGCGCCACAATCAATTAAAACCGCCACAAATTTAGTTCAGCTATTTACTATGAGATCACATGACTAGTCACATGCTTGTGTTGTTGAAGGTTTAATTATGTGTCACTATTAAAACTGTAAACATCAATCTTTTATGTACTTTATGTATTATGTAGTATGTACTATATACAATAAAAAAGATTAACGCGACTTTAATTGTTTAAAATATATTATAATTTTTTTAAGATTTATTTCAACTAAAAAAACACAGTTTTACACATAGATCTATAAACTATTTCAATTATAACTAGATATCAATTAATCATGACTGTTGATGAGACTAGTAAGTAAACTTATTCCTATTGAAAACCGGGATTACACGTCCTTTATGTTTAGCTAATTCGACAAGCTAACCCAAATTTAGATCCAACAAATCGCGATGATGGCGTTAATAGACCACCAGTTGAAGAGGAAGAAAGAAGGAACAATGAACGGGCTGTAGCAATTGCTGATAATCAGCCTGGTGGTGCAGTTCAAAATGGTCCAATTCAGCCAGGTGGTGCAGTTCAAAATGGTCCAATTCAGCCAGGTGGTGCAGTTCAAAATGGTCCAATTTAGCCAGGTGGTGCAGTTCAAAATGGTCCAATTCAGCCAGGTGGTGCATTTCAAAATGGTCCAATTGCTGATAATGGTGCTTTGCCTGAATGGTGGAACTGGTGGCACTAAATTTATTTGCCAATGAGTGATTCGCTAGTATTTAATCTTTTTCTAACACGATATTTGAGGTTTGATTCGTGTAGTCATTAAAAACTGTGATTGTAGTAACAACACCGTGATTCACTGAATTTTGAGTACCATGAACATTATAAGCTGAATGATTTTCTATGAGTATTTTAATTTTTAGTACTTTATCATGAAAGTTATTATCATAATAATCTGTTTTTATTGGTGCAATATGCTTCAATCATCAGCAGTATCAACCTCTTTTGATTGATTATCCAATACATGATCTATAGTATTGAAGACATAAGCTCCGAATTGTGAGAATTAATCAGAAAAGCCCCCAATTGACAATTCTAGTTTGATAATCAGGATCCAATCCAATTGAGCTTATAATCGTTCAAACATCAGTCTTAATTTTTGTTGTTGGTGTGATTGATGTCATTCCTAATGAATGATCTAAAGGTGAATGAAATTCGAATATGAATTTGAATTTGAGTTTGAAATTAAGCTGAATTTAGAAAATGACCCCAAGATTGGTGAATTTGATAACGAGGGAGAGTTTGGTCTTGATTTTTTAAAACGATCATAATTATAATGGAAATCATCTTCCAAATTGTTATTCATTGAAGATAATGAAACATTTGATTTTGATTTGTTCAATGTAGATAAAGTCGTTAAAGAATCTGATGAATTTATTCTTAAGTGTAATGAAGATAATGAGTTCAAAGGATGTGGATGATGATGCGGCAAATGGATTATGCAAAGTTGGTCTATTTGAAACTGGTGATGTGTGTCCTGAAGATGAATTTGAATGTATTATGGTTGGTGGTTGATATGTGTTCTTATTAGAGTTATAATTAGCATTATTGATATGACTATGTAGTATTATTATTATTGTTGTTGTTATTTGATGGTTGAGTCTGTGGATTGAAATAAGAAGTTAATTGTGAGGATTACACTACAGAAGTAATGCGTTAGAATCCATGTTTTGTAAGGTGAGAGAGTGTGTGAAGGCGAACTATGTAGTATTTATAGTCTTAGATTGGCGTTACGGGTAATTGCATATGCTAATTAAGTAACCTGACAGTTAATGAAGGTAATAATATTTTAACACTTTAATAATATATCACTAGCTTTTGATCGCTCGACTTCGTTTTCGCTCATTTTAATTGTAGGGTAAATCGAAATGGCTTCAAGCTAAAGGCTTTCAGCATGAAATGCTAGACAGCATTGAGGTGTAATTCTAAATATATATATTTCAAATACAGAACAGCTTATAGAATAGTCGACTGAAAGAATAAGTGTAGTACAAATAAGTGAGGATGAATGATGAATCTTGATAGTGAAGGCAATTAAAATTTAAGCGTGTTTGATTACTAAATCCTTACATAAAAATACCAATGTTTGAGGGCGATTTAAAAAAGATTGTGCCAATTATATTGTACCAAACTCTGCCAGTAGTAGCTTACCATCTGTTACTATCCCCTTGCAAAGTTAAAAAAATCCAGGCGCTACTACTGAAGTTGAATCGGTTGGAGATTTAGACATGATTACAGATAATTGACCTGGGTGAACTGATTATATGACTTGTAATAAATCTGTTGAAACTTGTTGTCTTATTACTTATAACTATATAACTTAGGTTCAAAGGTACTCAATTTATACTTGAAGGACTGAGAGCAATCATGTTGCTAAATGTTGCTTAACTATTAAAGTAACCATATTAAGGTTCTAATTCCTTTAATTAACTAATCAAGTAATAAGTATTACCTTCGAAATATAGCCTCTAAATCATACTAGTGATGAACTGCAGAGTTGTTTTTTTCTAAATATTATATTGGTTCCCTTGAGACAAAATGAAACAATATTAACTCGCTCATTAACAGTATGCATACATCAAAAGATAATTCTATGGATTAAGGTGGGTCTTCCAGATGATAAATAAATGTAATATTGTTTAATTAATTTAATACAGAACCTTTTGTTCGACTGAAGCACTTAATTCATACTTAAGAAGGCATGTTATAATATTATGCTCTGCTCAACATTTAAAATAGCAATTATTATATTGATAATTGTTAAACAATCATGACCATAAGTTATAACCAATGTAATTAAACTTACTTTTTTCAGTAACTCTTTTTTTAACATTTCAGGTAATTTCTTCTAGTTTCTCATATATAATGAGGACATATAAAATGAAACAAACTCATACTAGGTAGCAATTTTGTCAATAAACATCAACTCAAATTATCAAGAATTTATTAACAACAATTATATGAATTCTTGTAACCTTAAAAAAATGGACGATAATGTAATTAATATTCGAGATGAAAATGGAGGGACATCATTGAACATTTTCCCAAATCATATAAAAAAACTCATACAAATGAAAAATGAATGCTTAATAGATCCAGAAAAATCAATTCATTCTCCAAATGATAAAGCAACTCTAATTAAAAAAATCCTGGAGGTTTTCATCAATTATCTACAATCACATGAGTTATTTGGAATTGAATCTCAAAATGGTATTGATACTCATTACAATGATATAACTTTTGGAATTAAAGAATTCATCCAAATGTTGAAACTTGGTAGATATGATTATTTATTTTCCACAGATAAACGCATTGTATTCTTCAAACTCTTCAAATTTGATAAAAAAAAACAACTAGACACTATTTCTAGTTCAGAATCTTTGAGAAAATCTTCAAATATTCCATTGATTATTTTAGGTGTTCACTATACGAATTTGGTTGAAGATGATATTTGTGTAGATTATCGCGGTACAAAAGGGTGGACTGAAAATTGGGTTAATATTCATTCAAGAGATGAACATCACAATGAAACTTGTTTCCAAGATTATCACATTTATGAGAATAGAGATCCTGACAAGTTTGTTGTTCATTTGGTTCATGAAATAAAACCACTAACTAATATTAATATTAGCGCTTCCTGCAATGATCCCATGAACGCTACACCAAAATATGAATTTGTTCCCAATAATCATTGCAAAAAAATTATGATTTATGGGTTAGCTGGTAATTTTCTATCTGAAAGAGATCGTCTTTTTAGAGCCCCATCACTAATTTTCAATAGCCTTAATTCATATACAATAATTAGATTATTAGAAAACCTATCAGATTTGGCAAACCACCCAGGACTTACACCGGAAGAATTGAAAATACCAAATTATTCTGAAGAATTTGAAGTGAAACTTAATGAGGAAATTGTTTGTTATAAATATATTAATCTTAGAACTTTAGACTTATCCGATGTTAATGTCTTAGAATCATTAACTCAAACTGAAACTTGTTCCATCTGTTATGAAGATTATAAGAACAATGACATTGTTAGGAAGTTAAGCTGTGGTTGTCATTTTTTTCATAGAGATTGCATTGACAATTGGTTAGTGAACAAAATGAACTTGTGCCCACTATGTAATAAAGAAGGGGTTGTTTTTTTTAGCGATCATTAGTATTGAGCAGTTTATAATAAATGATGAATGATAAATAATAATACTGATAGTAGCCTGTAGATAATGAAGTATTCTTATCTCCACGTGACATCACATGACTAGTCACATGACGCTCATTGCACTTCTCTTTTCTGCTTGTAGCATAAAATAAAATTCAAAATGATTCACTTCCGACTCCCGAGCCAATCACAGCAGCTGTCTCACCAGTTCCTAGGAAGTCTTAGCAGCTGAGTTTCTTTCCACGCTTTAAAGAAGCAACTCCACAGAATAGGAGGGAATTGCAGTTCAGAGGAGTGACTTAAGTTCCAAGGAACAGCAGCAATGAAGTATATGAGCCTAGGAACCTGCTGGTTTCTCCTCTCTTTCTTTCCAAGGAGTTTGGTTGATTTCCACTTAGTTAGTGAGCTTCAGTGACCTGTTGAGAAGAAGTCTGAAGACGATCATGAATTTATGTCCGACTGGAACCTAACAGCTGAGTAAGCCTGCAATGATTAATGATCAGGGTTTTCAACAACAAGCTGTTTTAACATCAAAGTCAACTCCAACTCCGGTGGCAAATATAAATACAGCGATTCTCTTCTTTCATTAAACCGTTTGATTATAATTAATACTCGTAGAAGTTTAGTTACTCAATTAGAAAACCCACTACAGAAGCTAGTCGAACACACAGTCATGTCCACTCAAGGTAAAACAATCACTTGTAAAGCTGGCATTGCCTGGGAAGCCAATGCCCCATTGAAAGTGGAAGAAATCGAAGTTGCTCCTCCAAAGGCTCATGAAGTTCGTATCAAGATCAATTACACTGGTGTTTGTCACACAGATGCTTACACTTTAAGTGGTGTTGACCCAGAAGGTGCTTTCCCAGTCATCTTGGGTCATGAAGGTGCTGGTATCGTCGAGAGTGTTGGTGAAGGTGTCACTTCTGTTAAAGTTGGTGATTCTGTTATTGCTCTTTATACTGCTGAATGTAAAGAATGTAAATTTTGTAAAAGTGGTAAAACCAATTTATGTTCTTCAGTGAGAGCTACCCAGGGGAAAGGTGTTATGCCAGATGGAACTTCAAGATTCAAACATAAAGCCACTGGTAAAGAATTGTTACATTTCATGGGTTGTTCAACTTTTTCACAATACACCGTTGTTGCTGATGTCTCTGTTGTCGCTGTTAACCCAGAAGCTCCACAAGATAGAACTTGTTTATTAGGTTGTGGTATCACTACAGGTTACGGTGCTGCCATCAACACTGCTAATGTCCAAGAAGGTGATAATGTCGCCATTTTTGGTGCTGGTTGTGTTGGTTTAAGTGTTGTTCAAGGTTGTGCTTTAAGAAAAGCCAACAAGATCATTGTTGTTGATATTAATGAAACCAAAAAACCTTGGGCCGAGAAATTCGGTGCCACTGATTTTGTTAATCCAAAAGAATTACCAGAAGGAACCACTATTGTTGATAAATTAATTGAAATGACCGATGGTGGTTGTGATTACACTTTTGATTGTACTGGTAACGTTCAAGTCATGAGACAAGCTTTAGAAGCTTGTCATAAAGGTTGGGGTCAATCCATCATCATTGGTGTTGCTGCTGCCGGTAAAGAAATCTCTACAAGACCATTCCAATTGGTTACTGGTAGAGTTTGGAAAGGTTCTGCTTTCGGTGGTGTTAAAGGTAGAACTCAACTACCTTCAATTGTCGAAGAGTACTTGCATGGTGGTTTAAAAGTCGATGAATTTATCACACATAGACAACCTCTAGACAATATTAATACTGCTTTCCATGATATGCATGAAGGTTCTTGTATCAGATGTGTTGTTGATATGTCTTAAATTATTTAAATCAAATTCTATATCTTGTTTATTCAATGTTTAAACTATTTAATTTATTTACAACCTCATAATCATTAATATTATTAACATTAATCCCAATATTACTATTATTATTATTTGAATTTCTTGCTCCTCCACAACGTAAACAACATACATTTTTAGCAAAATTATGATATGAACAATTCTCATTCATACATTTCCAATCTCCTGCTCTAAATGGCACGTTATTTCTACTTCCATTACCAACAACTCCATTCCCATTCCCAATACCATTCCCGTTCCCATTTTTACTATTTCCATTATTATTACTAGTATTAATAGTATTATTACTATTAATCATGCTATTATTACCATTACTACCAACATTATTACCATTACTATTATTTCCAACTCCATTTGAATCAAAAATCGATTCTTGAATTGCAACAACAGAACTAATTGGAAAAGAACATCTAAAACACGCGGTACGTCTTTGGAAATTTGAAAATCCACAAGATGGACAACTCCAATCACCAGGTCTTGATCTGTTTTTTGACATTGGGAATCCAATTAAAATTTCTTGAGCTCTATCTAAAACTTTTGAACTTGATGCTTGAATTTCAATTGATCTATCATTTAAATTACGTCCATTTAATCCCAATGCCTCGGACGCTTCTTCATGTGTATTGAAAACAACAAATCCAACCATAAATGATTTATTTTTATCTATTGATATTATATTGCTGTTGCTGTTGATATTGTTACTGTTATTGCTATTGCTATTGGCACCACCACTGATGCCACCATTGATGGTATTGCTAGCAGCATTGTTACTGTCTTTCAAAGCCCAAAACGCTAATGGTCTTAATCCATTATTTCCAAACCAAGTTTCTAATTCTCCCTGTGTAGTGTCACTTGGTAAATTACTCATATGAAGAATCTTGGAACGTTCATTTAAGAAATGCTTAATATCAATAAATGAATCCATTGGTGTTGTTAAGATTTCAGGGTATCCATTAACTGGAGATTTTTTACTCAATGAAATTAATAAATTAGTCATGATTTTGATTTCATCGGATAATTTGATTAAACTTAACTTGGAGTCAGTGGTGTTGCCATTGTTGTTGTTATAATGATTATTATTACTAATGACACCTCCCAGCTGATCAACTTCCAGTGCAATACAAAGATTGTTTAAATTTGAAATTGAATAGGATAATAATTCAGGATGGTGAATTTGCCATTTTGAATATTCATTTTTCAAATCAAATATCTTGACATGCTGTAAATATGGAGGCAAGATACAACCTTTATCCCGCGCTTCTCTGGGAATTTGAACTTTCAAATCCCATGATTGTAAACTGACAAAATAAAAATCTTTATTTGAAGAGATAATCTCTTTAGAAATCATTGAATCAAATGCCGTGACAAACTCTTTGAAAGTGATTCCTTGATCAATCATCCCATGTAATTCATCATCAAATTTATCCTCAGATACACCATTAGTTGGCTTGATAATATAATTCCCTTTAGACAGCACTTCTAAAGAATCACAATCCACAACTTGGTAGAAAAACGAGTAGATCTCAGAGGTGTCTTTGGTAAAATAATTTGCCTGTGTCGTTCCCATCGGCTCCGTGCTGTGCACCGACACCACAACATAACAACTCATTTTCTCTTTTCTTCTTTCTCTTCAAAACAGTTGTGAATAAAAAAAATTTCAAATTTTTATTGAGAGAAAACTTTCAAAATCATAAAAAAAAAATTGATCTTTTGGTAGAGAAAGTAAACAACTGAAACTACTGTAATAAACAACGAGAAGAAAGATGTGAAGATGTTGCCACCAGACATTGATCCATCGAAACAACCACACCGTGTTTTCATTTTACAACTATCGCTATGCACACTGATGGGTGTTTTTGCGTTCTTCACGTTCTGTGTCTTGAGGTATAGGTACCCTCATATTTACTCTGTTAGAATTTTAAGAAATAAACAAATTCTAAATTTACCTAAAAATTTATTTGGTTGGTGTTATAAATTGTATCAGATTGGTGATGATGATGTCTTAGAGTTTGCAGGGTTGGATGCGTTTGTGTTTCTTGGGTTTTTCAAAATGGGGATTAAAATCTTGTTGTTAATTAGTTTGATTTCATGTTTGATTATTGGTCCCATACGGTATTATTATACTGGAAGCTTTGATAGTGATGGGATATCATGGGGGGATTTCAATATTTTGGATGATGATGTTGTGCCAGGAGATACTAAGATGGTTTGGGTTTATGCGGTGTTCACGTATATTTTCACAATGTTGGTGATTTATTATCTTTGGAATCAAACTGGCACGGTTATTAAAGTTAGACAAGATTATTTGGGGAAACAAAATTCTATAACTGATAGAACTATCTATTTGGAAGGATTACCTGTAAATCCAAATAAACAAGAGATGGATGATAAGTTTTTTTTGAAAAAATATATTGAAGATTTGGGTATTGGTAAAGTTAATGAAATTGAAATTTCATATAATTGGGAAAAATTTAATAAATTATTTATTAAAAGAAAGAAGATTTTAAGAAATTTAGAAGTTGAATTTGCTAAATTTTTACAAATGAATATTAAGATTTATACACATGGGAATCTAGAACCTTCGGTTCTACCTAAATTTGAGATTTCTGATGCAAATAATCGACGTCCTTGGTTTAGACAAAGGATTTTTGGAAACAAGATTGATTCAATCAATTATTATAAAAATCAATTAATAGAAATCAATAATGAAATTCTTTTCCAAAGATCCAATCTTCAAATTAATGATTTCCCACCAAGATCCGCATTCATAACAATGGACAGTGTTGCCAGTGCACAAATGGCAGCACAAACCGTATTGGACCCACAAATCCATCAATTGATCCCTAAATTAGCACCAGCACCACATGATATCAATTGGAATAATTTATCAACAAGTCGATTTGAGAAAATTTTCAAGACTTATTTGATCACGGTATTAATTGGAGTAATGACAGTGACATTAATTTTCCCCGTTATTTATCTATCAACATTAATTAATTTGAAAACAATTGAAAAATTTTGGCCCACATTGGGGGAAATTATTAAACAAAATTGGATCTTAAATTTAATTATTGGATTAGCACCACCATATATCTATACATTGTTGAACGTTTCTGTGCCATACTTATACAGTTATTTGTCTTCGAAACAAGGTTTTATATCAAATGGAGAAATTGAATTATCAACCATCTCTAAAAATTTTTTCTATATTTTTTTCAATTTATTTTTTGTCTTCACATTTGCCGGTACAGCAACAAATTTTTGGGCATTATTTAGTGACACGACACAAATTGCATTACAATTAGCCAATTCAATTAAAACATTATCATTATTTTACGTTGATTTAATTTTATTACAAGGATTAGCAATGTTCCCCTTTAGGTTATTACAAATTGCAGATGTTATTATTGAAATTGTTTTGAGATTATTTTATTGTCGTACTGCGAGAGATTATAGGTTGTTATATTATACTCCTCCAGTATTTGATTTTGGAATTCAATTACCTCAACATATTTTAATAATGATAATTGTTATGATTTATTCCATAATGTCAACTAAAATAGTTGCATCGGGGTTAGTTTATTTTGTGTTGGGGTTTTACACTTATAAGTATCAATTGATGTATACGATGGCGCATCCACAACATTCAACGGGGAAATCATGGACAATGATTTTCAGAAGAGTTTGTTTTGGGTTAATAATTTTCCAAATCACAATGGCTGGAACGTTGGCACTTGAACATTCATTTGTGTTGTCAATAATGATATTACCATTGATTATGGGCACTATATTAGTTGCATATAATTTTGAAAAAGATTATTTCCCATTAAGTTATTATATTGCATTGAAGGCTATTAAGAATCAGGATGATTGTTTGGGAGTTATTGTTGATGAGGAAGAAGGACGTATTGATGAAAGAAGTAGGTTGATTGGGGAGTATGATAGACGCGTGAGGAAAAGAAGAAGTACTATTGATGAAACAAGAGAAGAGAGTAAGAATTATAAATGTCCATTTTTAATGGAGAAATTGGCAGGACCAATGGTTGGATTTGATGGGGATTATATTGATGAGGTTGAGTTTGGAGAAGATGAGGAGGTTATAATTCGTAGGTTTAATAGTAGTTTTGAATGGGAATGATTTTTTTAATTGTGTTTTACAATATTCGTTTATTCATTTATTCATTAATTCTTTGCAACCGGCAGCTTATTTTCTCTTTAATTTTTTAATTTCTGTTAATTTCAAATTTCTATAAAAATCATCAGTTAAATAATTTGGTTTTTTCTCTTTATCATTTTCATCAGGGAATTCACAATTAATTCCATATTTTTCACAATTGTTGCATTCTGGTTTATTTAAATCACATTTAATTCTTCTTAAACGGCAGATGAAACAACCATTGTTTGATCTTTTATGTTTTGCCCTGGGGGAAGCTGGCTCATGTTTCTGAATTAAGAAAGATGGAGGTGGTTGTAAATCTATTGTTTGTTGATAAAAATCTGTGTTTAAATTCAATTGTTGTACTTGTAATGGTTGTTGTTGTTGTTGGTCATTTATTATTGGTGGGTCTTGATAGGAGATTGGAGCAGTAGCAGGAAGAAGAGGAGAAGGTTGGATAGGACTAGTCAATGGGATTTGATGCAGATCTTGTAATTGAGGTTGTTGATAAATATTTTCGACATTGATGTGGTGGAAATTGGGAGTATGATGAGTGATTGGAGTGTTGTATTCGAACGTTGGGTGTTGAGTGGTGATGGGAGTGACACATGGGGATGAGATGTTTGTTATTGAAGTTGACGTGTTATCAAGGGATGATAGTAGTAGGTCACTAGATAGGGTTTTCGAAGGAGATGATAATGAGACTGAGCGTGGCATTTGTTGTTTCCTTATAGGAGATTGAGACAGAGTCTTTGAATGTGAGTTTGAATGTGAGGTTGGAGAATAGTTTAAAGAGTGTGAATGTGAATGTTGATGTGGATGAGACGAGGTGGTGGTGGTGGCCCTGATGGAGTAAGAGCTAACAGATCTCGTTGGAGTTCTTGGAGTGTGTGGTGAAGTAGTTGGAGAGTATAGGGCTTCCAAGATGTTCTGCATGTACTCAGTGGTGTCAGCCATTGTTGCCTCTAGTTGCCTCAAGTGTATGATAGCGATGGACAGATGTAACTTGAAAGGATGGAGAGAAAGAACAAAGAAAGTTGTTGTCTACAACTTGCGAAAGATTTGTTCAAATTTTTAATTTTTAACTACAATTAAAGTAAAAAATTAAATTATGTATTTCAGGAATCTGGAAATCTGCAGATTGAAACAAAGCGATTTTTTTTCGCTAAAGTCCCAATTTTTCAATTTTTTTTTCGAGACGACCAGCGCTGCAGAACTTTTGTTTCTTGAAAACCGAAAGAAACGGCAAAAAAAAAGACAAAAAAAAAAACAAATTCGGAAATTTGAGGTGTCACGTGAGTTTCCTGCAATAATTTATATTACTAATGAATTAGTCAGCATTTGGCAATTACGTAAGTGATTAGATAACTATATTACTAATTTATTACAGCTATTGAGAGAATAAAAAAAAATTTGTTGTTTATCGCAGTAGGAAATAGATTTATTGATCTATTTATTAACTAAGTGATTCATCAATAGACTCATCAATAGACTCACACAACCAAAGATGTCCAAACCAATCACTTTTGTCACCGGTAACGCTAAAAAACTACGTGAATTCCAAGCCATTGTTGGTGATGATTCAATCCTAAACGCTAAAATTGACTTAGAAGAAGTTCAAGGTTCCATCAATGAAATCTCTAGAAAGAAAGCCATTGAAGCATCCAATAAAATAGACGGTCCTGTTCTTGTCGAAGACACCTGTTTAGTGTTCAATGCGTTATCAAAACCAAACTTGGAACTACCTGGTCCTTATATCAAATGGTTTGTTGATAGTTTAGGTATTGAAAAATTACCAAATTTATTGACTGGATTTGAAGACAAGACCGCGAAAACCGTGTGTACATTTGCATTTGTTGAGAAAAAAGGTGATGAACCAATCTTGTTCCAAGGAATAACTGATGGTATTATTGTTAGTCCTCCTCGTAATAAAGAAGGTTCCGAGATTTTTGGGTTTGATCCAATTTTCCAACCCGATGGGTTTGATCAAACTTTTGGTGAAATGGATCCAGAAGTTAAGAATTCAATTAGTCATAGATATAGAGCTTTAACTAAAGTTAAAGAATTTTTACAATCAAGAGCAGCAAATAAATAGGAATATTTGTTACACATGAGATCAAGATTCAACAGCACTAGAATAAGATAATAAACCCAACCATTCCAAGCAAAGTTGTCACTGTAGCCATCAATAAATTAACTCCATTATTACTCAAAATATCATTTCCTAATACTTTCATTTCTTCAATTTCATTGAATATCTCAGAATTTAGCTTACTCCCACCACTTGATTCAATAATCAATCCACTTTTAACATCAACAACTGAATTTTGTAATACAGCGCCCAACAATGAGTCAATAACACTCCCCAACAACCCAATACACGATAAAAACCACCAAAGACGTAACTTATTTAAACTATTGTGGAAATCACCTAAAATCACACCAAGGGCTCCAATTAAACTGGAACCAATAAAACCAACAAATAACCCCCATAAAGTGACACCACCATTTGTTCCCCTTGGTACTGTTTGTAAACTTGTAATCAAGAAAGGTTTTGAATTAGAAAGTATACCTAACTCAGAGGACCAAGTGTCTGCCGTAACAGCACAATATTGACTAATTATCCCAATTTTCAACACTTGTTGTATTTTCAAATCAGTATCACTAGTTGCAACCAACATTAGTATTAAGACCGATGCGTTGATTGAATTAGCCAAAACTTGAATATGAGTTCTAGTGGATGATGAATTCCCTTGAGATTCAACTGTTTTAGTTCTTTGAGATTTGATCTCTTCTTTATAATGAGTAGCTTTGTTTGATGTGATGAAAAACACTGTTATAAGAACCAATGGTAGTGATGATGGTGGCAATGAATGAATTAAACCTGTTATCAAAGCTGCAATGATACCTGAAGTTGTGAGAGATTTTCGTGAATAAGATCTGTATGCGATGAATCCAAGAACCGAGAGTCGTGTTACCAGTGCAATTTGTTGTCTTTGGAAGTTGATCAAATACATCGTAATTAGTCTCTTTGGTGGTAATCAATTGTGGTAGTTTAGTTGGTAAAACGTTTGTTTCTTAATATTATGTATCAAGATTTGATTTTCTTATATAGAGAGGAAAAATCAGTAATGTACAGTGAATAATTTGATAAATAATTGAAGTAATAGACTGCTATAACTATTCAACCAACAAGCAGACAGTTTGACTATAAAGTCAGTTAAAAACAACTTTTATTAATCTATTAACTCTTCTATTTTAAATAATTCTTCTATTTTAATTTTTTGACACATTTTAATTATCGTTAGTTACTCCTTCTGGATTATCATTCTTCCAATTATCCACCCATGCAACTATTCTCCCAACATTGGATTCAATGTCTTCAATCCCATTGGACTGTAATTCAACAACTATCTCTTCCTCATAACTCTCTTTGGCCTCTTGTAATAAAACCTCCATAATCTCACAATCAATATTCTCATCAATCTTACTCTGTGAATACCCTCTTTTACTCAATCTCTCATACAATACACCATTATCACATCTTAATACAACAACTAAATCAATCAATCTCTCAGGGAATAAATCACATGCATGCCAATCGATCAAATTCCCACCTTTTTCTAAAACAGGTTCAATGGCATCCAGTAATTTATCCTCATCCACTATATGACTATTACGTTCCTTGTCAAACCCATCATAACAATCATTCTCTTTAGCAAATTCAGTTACATTGATATGTTTGAAGTCAATTTTTTTAGATAATAATTCACAATGACTTGATTTCCCACATCCCTAAAAAAAAAAAGCAGAAAAAAAAGTTAGTTTTTATTACATTAAGAACCAACACACTTTCCGTACCGGTGTGCCTGTGATGATGATGTTTGGTAGTAAACGAGAAGACATTCTTTTCTTTTTCAAGTTCTTTCACTACATATACAATTTCATAGCAAAAATAAAAGTTTTTTTTTTTTTTTTCTTTCTTAATTTTCATGTTTTTTCGTATTGAAGGGAAAGGAAGAAAAATCAACAACTTCGATTAACACAAGTTTTCGAAGACTGAAAAGAGCTTGAAGAGTTGAAGCAAAGAAAGTGTGAGTTGTTTCATAGTATTTTTTTTTTGGTTTCGAGATAATAACATCTTTTTTTTTCTTTAGATTATAATTAAATTAAAAAACCATGCAAAACGAAGCTTCAGATATAAATAAATACGGATTAAATGGCCTACTAAGTTTGATACGTATGGAAAATAACGATGAAACCACTGTGGCTATAGGAACAGATTTAAACATGCTAGGTCTAGACATGTCAATGAACTCACTGGATGAGAAAATATCGAAGAAATTTGCATCACCATGGATTGAAACAAGTAGAAGTGAAGTTGAACCTTATTATCAGAAACCTTTGAGTTTTAATGATTTAACTACACCTAAAATTGAGGAAAAATTATCGTTATTCACGGATGAAACGTTGTTTTACATTTTTTATACAAAACCAAAAGACCTGATTCAAGAATTAAGTGCAAGAGAATTAATGAATAGGAATTGGAGATATCATAAAGAATTACAAGTTTGGTTGACAAAAGATTCAAATAATGAACCAATTCAACAATCTCCTCAAAGTGAAAGAGGTGTTTATATCTTTTTTGATCCTCATAATTGGGAAAATGTTAGAAAAGAGTTTATTTTATATTATCAAAGTATAATGAGTTAACTACTACTTGTTTAATTTAAAAAGCATTATATACACATCTATTTTCTTGAATGTTTTTAATTCTCACTATTTTTTCTATTTATATATAAATTTTGTATGATTCTTTGTCCCCAGCTTATTGATAAACTGCATGATAACGTTTACCTCTAAAAGCATAAACATAGTTATTGAATTTATAGACCTCTTGAGGATCTAAATCATTTAATTCCCATTTAGTAGAGGCAAATAAATTTTCTGTTTTATTCATTAAAATATCCATATCATCATTAAAATTTTCATGTAACCAAGCCCAATCTCTTTCAAAATCTTCTTCATGATACGCCGTTGTGAAAATTGCACATTTAGATTCTAATAAACCTTCAATAGTTTTCAACCATAAATCTTTTGAATCAATGAAACCCATACCTGGATGGAATAAGAAAAAAGCATCTAAATATGGATCATAGGGGAAGAAATCTCCAGCTTCATGGAAAACTTGGAAATAATCGGTATGATAAACAAAACTCAATTTTTCATCAATTCTTTCCACTATTGGTTTTGAAGATTTACAATAAACTTGTTTTTCAAAATCAAAATATGCTTCTGGTCCAATGAAATGTAATTCAAAACTAACTTGTGGGAACAAATAACTTAATTGTTTCCAAACGTTTGCAGGTAATTGTGCCTCTGCTCTGGCGCCAATGATAAATAATCTAATTGGTCTGTCTTTGAAACTTGAACCTCTTTGTTCTGGGTATAAAGAATAACGTAACGCGGCCAAAGATTTCAAACCTTCTAAAGTGATTGTACCCTTTGGTGCCATCTTATAAGGGGAAAATTGATGCATAACACTGGCAATTGTGATTGGATAACTTAGCATCTTAGTCGAAGCGGCTAATTGGAACTCAGTGTCCATTGAATAAAACTCTCTTGTATAGAAAAAACGATCCCAATTATCTAGATTAAATTCAGTGTCCATGGTTTGCTTACCAGGGAAATCAAATTCAGGGAAATCTCGACCAGATCTCAAATCATGTTCATATATATTGACTTTTTTCAAGATCTCGTATTTTTTAGAGTCATGGTAATTTTTATCAGCTTCCCAGGCTTCACGAGAATGATGTGTTGGTATACCACTTAATGGACATGTATAATTGATTTCGTTTTTGGTGACTGGACATTTGGCCAAAGCTCTGATTGTGGCAGCTCTGTGTCTTAGATCTTCTGATGGCGACGAGTCCCATGGATGGAATCTGTTCTCGACCGTTGGTTCATTTGGAGAAGGAGGTGGATCCATACCAAGAGCGTTTCTCAGTAAAGAAACAATATTTCTTCTAGGTGTTTGATTTGTGTAGCTTGCAGCATTTCTTGCAGCTGCTGCTGCTGTTGTGGGACGAGCAGTGTGCAAAGAGTGTCTGAGCATCTTTTCCTTTTGGCACTTCTTCTGAGTTGAGTGAGACAACAACAAGGTGGTGGTTGATGAGATATTGAAGGAATTCTGAACTCTTTCCACTAGTGAAGGAAGCAAATTTTCCTGTTTTGCGGGTTACACTGGCAGTATTTTCCCAAGGATTTAGTGGAATATTGGGTATTTTATAAGTGGTATTAAAGTGTAAACTGGATAGTTGTATAGCTGATAATCAGAGGATTGCAGTGATGTAGCTA
This sequence comes from Starmera caribaea, assembly GCA_030565045.1. Taxonomy (NCBI): domain Eukaryota; kingdom Fungi; phylum Ascomycota; class Saccharomycetes; order Phaffomycetales; family Phaffomycetaceae; genus Starmera; species Starmera caribaea. Next base: position 163,797 of record JAJMAV010000003.1, read on the forward strand.
TTTATCAAATAAAACCCGTTCTAACACTACAATAAACCACCTCAATCTCTTCAAAGACCATCTCAACATCACAATTTTTCAAGTTTTTCCAGTAGTTAAGAAGAAGGGAAAAAAAAACCCACCAAAATTCATCGATTTGCAACACATCGAACAACAACAACAAGACAACGATGTTCTCTTCTGCCTTGCGTGCTTTCAGTGTGAGCACTCGTTCCAGCTCCAGACTGCTCTACACAGTGGCACAGACCGGGCTCAGACAACCAGCAGCAGCAGCAACAGCAACTGCAGCACTCAGTTTGAATGCACAACTCCAGAAAATGCGTATTGTGCTCAACCCTTCTTCTATAATAACATCACTCGAGGAGAAACACACAGGACTGCAACAAGTGGTGGAGCAAAAAGAACAAGAATCAACTACAAAAGAATACAAACTGGACTCTGTCTTGAGAAAAAGAAGATTGAAGATGAAAAAACATAAATATAAGAAGAGAAGAAAAGCTCAAAGAGCCCTAAGAATCAAATTCGACCGTTAAGACCATTACTACTACTACTACTACTACTACTACCATCAATACAGTTTATTTCAAAAAAAAAATGTTTATCATCATGTAAATATATTCATTCAAATTATTATACAAAATGAGAAATTGTAAACCTAATTTATCAAATGATTTAATACACGACGGGCCAATGATAATAACAACAATGCTCCAAGTATTATAGCAACATAGTATCCATAATGGAAAATCTTATAACTTAGTTTACTTTGCAACACTTGTCTATTATGTGTTTCAATTTCTTGAACAGCTAATAAATTTCTTCTGAAAATCTCTTTTGATTCTTCAATTATATCTAATTTCTCCTTCTCTGTCAAATTATTTCTTGTAGCTAATTCAAAATCACGTTTATATTCAATTCTTAAAAGTTCTTCATCCTGTACATCAAATTTGAAAAAATTCGTACCTAATTCACTAACTTCTGCCGTAGTTTTCCCATCCATTTGTGGGAATAATCCACTTGCCTTAGCCAACGAGGATCTCATCAATCTCCCACCGGCAAATAACGCCAAATACATAACATGACAATATGCTATCAAAATATGTGGGTTTTCATTATAACTTTTATAAATATGATTAACAAATTCAATTTGTTCTGATCTGATTGGATTCTCAAATTTAGAAGGATCATTATGGTAGAAAAACATCAAGTCTTGATAGATTTTATCATGTCTTGCAATCTCCGGTTTCCAAAATTCTCTTAAAATTTCACCAGTTTTACTTAAAGGTGTGGTATTCAATTCTTTATTAATTAAAATTTCAACGTTTTTGAAAACATGATAAAATGCTTGTAGTCCTTGTCTATAAATTCTACCGTCCCTTATAGCCAATGCGAATTTCAAAGTCACCGTTTTATCAATCTTGTTATGTTCTGATCTTGTGGCAAAATTGATTCTGTTTCCCAATGCACCGATATCTGTTGGTAAAGGAAGGATTTCCTGTTGTGATAATTTAACTGGCACTGGTTTCATTTCTTGTTGTTGTCCTTGTTGTTGTTCTCTCAGTTTGCTAAACAATCCTGAACCAATTCAAGGGAAACAGCAGCTTTTTATATCATTTCTAACATTCTTTGTTAAACTCACCGATAAGTCCAACTGGGGAAGACATATAAGCAAAAAAAAAAAAAAATTCAAGTGAAATTTATCATATCGTTCAGCAGCAGTGTCTGACGTGTTTTCACCTAGAAAAGATCTGCTAAGAGCTTATCACCAACAACACCGACATGTTCGTAATAGATAAAAACACCACTTTAAACCTCAGTTCATGACATTTTATTTCATAAAAAGGTGAAATATTCATGGTAGGGCCACTCATCTGATATCATTATCAGGCTCAGTGCTGCCAAATCAGATTTAGATCAATTCTACTAGTAACTCCAGCTATAACTCACACCTTCTCTGACTGCCCATTCTTCCACCACCCTCATACTGAATCCCACGAGAGACTCTATACAGCTTCCTATCATTATCGGCAGCTGGTACTCCCATCTTTTAACATCAATCTCTACTTCTTTCGTTACATCTCGACTTCTAACAGTCTTGTTATCATGATAAACTTCTTTGAATTTCTCCATGACATCAAACACACTTAGGTACCCTTCACTCTCCATGATATCACTTTGACTCAAGTTTTTATACTTTATATAATCTTTAATATGAGTCTCTATCACACTATCAATTTCTTCCAAATTCGATTTTGTCTCATCATCATCTTCAGTTTTATTCTTCAACATTCTGGATTTCTTAATCTGTTTTAGTTTAATATACTCTTCCAGTATACAACTAATATGATCATAAACTAAACTTCTGATCTTCAACAGCAACCCAATAATCTCAATTTTCTTAAAATCTTGACATTTCTTCAAAACATAATCCAGTAAAGAGATCAAACTTAACCAAGTTTTATAATCCAATAACTTCCTCAACTTGGTTCTAGATGCATCTTGAAATTTGAAACCTATTAAATAATTGATAATTGAATTTAAGAAATAACAAATACTTGTTTTCAAATTCTTGGAAATTAATTCATCAGCTTTATGTTTTTGTTGTTTGGCTATTTGTAGATGATGTTCGTTCAATGATGTCAGTTTGTTTATCATTGGATCAATTTTGGAAAATTTGGAACTTTTATTGGTTGTAAGGGCACTAGTTGTAGTAGAATCATTAGGTTTACTAATCTTATAATTATCTTTCTCAATTGAACCAGTTTTAGGTTTTGTCTTTAAATTCAAATTAGATGCTGTTTTATTGGTACTTATCCCCAAGCCTGATAATTTCTTATAAAACCCAGGAACGTATAAACTAACAATCACTTGACTTTTATCATTATTTTCAATAATTTTATACCCATTTCTTCCAAAATACTCATGTTTCTCGATATTTTTCCTTGGAAAACTACCATATTCATGTGGCAGCGTGGGTGATAGCAATTGAGGTAAGTCTGTACCAATCTCTAATTGTAAACTTTTCTCTAAATCAGTGGATTTGGTTGGAGTGTTGTTTGAATTAATCAATTTATTAAATTTTGAAGGTATTTCCCCGGATAAAATTGGTGGTAGCACATGATTGTTATTGTAGTTTGCTATCACTGTATTGAAATCGTCCCAACTCATGTTGCTATTGAGTTATTCGTTCAAGTGGAACAGAAAACAATGATGAATTTTTGAAATTTTGAGAATTTTGAACGGTGATAATCAAAAAAAAAAAATATTAAAAACAAAGGTGATACATACATACAGCGATTAAGAGAAGAGAACAGAAGAAGAAGGAAGATGGTCTTCCAGCTAGATGAAGAAGCTGTGCTTTCAGAACAGTTTCAAGACCAGTTGAAAGTCACTCCGATCCAAATTCCAATAACAACACAACGCACAAGAAGAAGAAGTTCAAATAGAAACACGCCTCAGAACAGATTAGGAACAAGCTTTGAGTTTCACATAAATTCCAATTCTCCAACAATTGCAGACTCTACGGGGAAACCAAAACCATCAGATTTCCAACCTATAAAAGTTTTGGGTGTTGGTTCATATGGGAAAGTGTTGTTAGTCAAAGAAATTAAAACAGGTAAATTATTTGCCCAAAAACAATTGAAAAAAGCATCATTAATCATTCAACCAGGCAGTGATAATGACTCAAATAAGACAGTGGAACGTACAATGACCGAGCGTGAGATTTTGGAAAGTTGTGCGAATCATAAATCAATAGTGAAATTATTTTATTCATTTCAAGATGATTGTAAATTATATTTAATATTGGAGTATTTACCAGGTGGTGAGTTATTCCAACATTTACAACAAGAGAAATTTTTAAGTGAAGATAATGCCGCGATTTATTTGGCACAGATCATATTAGGTTTGAAACATTTACATGGGTTAGGAATAGTTTATAGAGATTTGAAACCTGAGAACGTGTTGTTGAATTCAGAAGGATATTTAGTGCTCACTGATTTTGGACTGAGTAAAGTTGGACTGAACGATGATGATGAGGAAGATGATGGGAAATGCACCTCATTGATTGGAACACCAGAGTATATGGCTCCAGAAATTTTACAAAATATTCCTTATGATTTCAAAGTTGATTTTTGGTCTTTGGGTTGTGTTATGTATGATATGTTGACTGGACAACCACCTTTTACAGGGAACAACAATAAGATCATTATGGACAAGATAGTGGCTAATAAACTGAAATTACCATTTTATTTATCAGCCGATGCTAAAGATTTGTTGAATAAACTACTCAAGAAAAATCCAGAGAAAAGATTAAGTGACTTTAAACAGTTGCAAGGGCATAGGTTTTTCAGAAAGATCAGCTGGTCTGATATCCAAACACATAATTTTGAACCACCAATAGTCCCTATCATTACAGATCCAATATTGGCAGAGAATTTTGATTCTGAATTCACTGACATGGAAATAACTCCTGTTGGATCATTTAACAACAGGAAAGAATTTGATCATAAAGAGAACCTATTTAGTGGGTTTTCATACACTGACAACAACTTGAAACATATTTATTCATAACGAGAAAAAGCTGGGGGGTTTTAATACATATAAAATTGATAAAATTGATACATACAATATTCTGAATTTTCTGTTTTGTAGCACAATATAAAAAAAAACGGAATTTTTTGTTTTTTTGTAAAATTCTCAACTTTTGTACAAAGTTGAGGAAGAAACGCGAAGCGGAAAGTCGTTCAGTTAAGAGACATTAGCGGTGCGGGACAGAAGAGCGAGACACACAGAAACAACACGGATTCTAAAATTAAAAACCACGTTGAAATCATTTCTTTTGAATCATTTTTTGAAGAAGAAGAAATAAAACATAAACAAACGAGTGTTCACCCGAAATATAATGAGACTTTTTAATGCCGTGGATCCACAGCCATTAGGCCACACAGCCAGTCCATACAGCTCCAGACCTTCTTCAGCCGGTACTTCTTATACAACACAACTCACATCACCTCAATCGAATCAACTTCAATTTCAACATAATAATAATAACTTTAATAATTTCAATAATAACAGTACTAGTAGCAATAATAACAATGATTATTTCCCAGAGTCTTTAACCAAGTTCGTTCAATATTGCCACTTAAAGGCAACAAGATCCAATTTCAACCCGACTCAGATGGCAGAAATGCAAGTTCAACTGAAAACTCTGATTGAAAAAGCTCAACGTGAGAATAAAATTCAAATTAATGATTGGAGAAGTCAATCTTTGCCTATTTTCCAAAATCACACGGGTAAAGAATTAGTTTTGAGTTGTGATGTGAAGTTGGAAGATAAAAATAGGATTAAGATGAAAAATAAGATGAAAGGAGGTCTGTTTGCCAGATTAAGTACTAACCAAAACAGTCGTAGTCGTAGTAGTAAGTATAATGATAATGAAGAAGAAGATGATGATGAAGATGAAGAAGATTTAATGAAGTCAAATGATAGAATGCAGAAAAGAGCAGCCAGATTTGAAAGAGAATTGGAATATAAACCACAATTAGAATCGTATCATAACAATCCAGCAAATAATAATCTTGATCAAGATGAAGATGGGATAATTAACCAACCAGTTGTTGGTACATGTACTAACTTGGAGAAATCATATTTAAGATTAACTTCAGCACCAGATCCTTCAAAAGTTCGCCCGTTACATATCTTGGAGAAAACTTTTGAATTGTTAGTTTATAAGATGACAAATAATAAAGATTTGAAATATCCATACTTTTGTGATCAATTTAAATCATTAAGACAGGATTTGCGGGTTCAACTAATTGAAAATGAATTCACCGTTAAAGTTTATGAAACACATGCAAAATTAGCTATTAAAAATAAAGATTTAGGAGAATTTAATCAATGTCAAAGTGTCTTAAAAAATTTATATGCAATTAAAACCATTAAAGTTGAGAATGAACTAGAATTCTTAAGTTATAGAATTTTATATTTGTTACTAACTAAAAATTTTGGAACAATTTCATCAATTAGATTGAAATTAACTAAAGAAAATGAACAAAATCCATTCATCAAGCAAGTTTTAAAAATTTTCAAATCAATAATTAAGAATAATTATCATGAATTATTTAAACTTTATTCCGAGACTAAAGATACAACAAGAGATTTATTGGATTGTTTTATTAATATCGAGAGATTAAAGGCAATGGCTATAATTTGTTCAAGTTATAAGATATTAAATATGGAATTTTTATTAAGTGAATTACATTTTAATAATGAACAAGAATGTCTTGAATTTATCTCATTACAAAAATTAGATGAATTTATTGAATTGAAACATGATCAAATTTACTTGAACACAAGTAGGGCAAGATCAACTATATTGAATCATTTATCTAAAAATTCCAAAATTGATATTAAGGGACAAATTTAGTTTTCAACCAACCCTAAAATGGAGAAATTCAAATTATTTACTCCATCAGAAGATAATTCAATATATTTAGCAATTTTCTCTTGAAATTTTGTAGAATTTAATAAATCCACTGAGTCCAATTCACCTAATTTAATTAAATTTGATTTACGACCATCTAATTCATAGATTTGATTATTTTTAACAATAAATGAAATGAAATGTAATGAAACATTTTCTAAATCTGTTGGCACCGCGGTATCATTTAATTCCTCGTTAGTGGCAAAATACGAATATTCATTATTTAATTGATCAATCAATTGTTCAATCTTACCAGTGTCATTATGATTCTCTTTGAAACTTGACAAGATTGAGCTCGCATTAAAATCGATGTGATCCATGTTTGATAAGATATGAAGAAGAGCGTATAATCCACAAGCATTTGATACGGTTTGTTTATACCAAATCACATTTTCTTCATCACCACCAATATTTATATTGGAGTGGTCATGAGCTTGAGACTGGGTGAAATTTTCGTAGTTTTGAGTGATTGGGAAAAGAACAATTGCGTTGTTGATTGGTTGTGGGAAGAAAGGTAAGAGTTGAGGGTCTAATGAATAGATGTCGATGAATGATGATGTTGAAGGTAGACCTAAGTGATGGGCAAAAGATGTGAAAATTTCTGGGTTTGATTCTAATGGAGGTAGCATTGTCTTGTATTCTAGTCTAGTCTTGTAGTCTTGTCGTATAGTACTGTAGCTGTCTTGACTCTTCAGATGAACAGTGTTGATAAGAGAGTCGAAGCTGGTTTCTTTTAATTGCAAATAAATTAATCTCATAGCATAAAAGTACATAAAGTGGAAATTTTAACTTTTAGAAGCATGAGTATTAAAGTTATAAAGTCAGCTTGCGGGTGCGTGCTGAGGAAAATAAGCAATAAACGAATGATCTGAGGAAATATGTGCAATTGATACTTGATTGACATTTAAATTGATTCTTTTATAGTACAGAGAAAGAATCATTTTAATACCATTGAAATTGGTTAAAACTTAATGAACGAGAAAGAGAGAGAGAAAGGGAAATGATGCAGCATAAGAGAGAAGCTTCAGTTGATCTTGATAAACTACTAGAACTAACCAGTGAACCAACGATATTTGATCAACAACCACTGGACTTATCTAAATTTGCCAGTCAACATTTCCATAAATACCCTTTGAACAATGTTGAATATAGTAATAACGATAAAATATCCAAAAACCTGTTTGATAAAGTTCAAATTGAATCGTTGAATTTTGGTGTGAGTGAAGATGAGATGTTGGAGTATTTTAAAAGAAGGAAGAGGCAGTTGGAACAGAAGATATTGGGGGCTAATCATAGTATTAATAAATCAGAAGAGAAAGATGAACTGAAAAGAAATGGGATTGTGTTTGAGAATGATATAATTGATTTTTACTCTGGTAATTCTACTAGTTCAGCTACTTCTAAGATGAACAGTGAAGAAGAAGTTGATGATGATGATGAAAATCCATTTATTGATGATACAGAAAGACATAGTATTAATAAAGAAGTATTACCTTCAAGAAGCTTATTACGCAGAAAACCAAGTTTCAAGCTAAGGAAGTCTGCTTCATTAAGAAGCTTGAACTTAAATAAAGTCAAGAACAGAAATTCTAATAGTTCAATACCATCTCAAAAAGAGTGTCATTCAGTGGAAGACACATTGTTAGCAGACGAAGAGTTCAATGATTACACCATTGAATCCAAGCAGCAGAGGAATTCATTTGGTTATAAAAGAACAAGTTTCAATAACGGTGCCATTAATTATGGTAACAATATTATGAGTGGTGGTGAAGTTAGAAGTAATTTCAGTGTTTCACCAGTGAGTAAAAGATGGTCATTTGCACATGAACAGAGACAACAAGCTGTCTCTCCATTTAGAAAATGAAGTCTTCTACGTCTTATCTTTGGTTGTGTATATAATTTTGTTCAATTGTAATAATTGATGTTACAAGGTTATATGTTTTATTAACAAATTATGTAACTTTATAGTAGCAACTTTCCAATTCAACCCTATAAGAATAGAAGATAGATAGATAGAAGAAGAATAGAAGATAACTTCATCCTAATAATAAACAGAGAAGAAGAGATGAAGTCAATTAAACTATCTTCAGGTTATTCAATGCCAGCAATTGGCTTAGGAACCTGGCTTCTAAGTCGCAGCATCACTTCAAACATCATCTACCAGGCATTGAAACTAGGTTACAGACATTTTGACTCAGCGATATTATATGAAAACGAACGTGAAGTTGGTGAAGGTATTGCTCAGTGGTTGAATGAAGACCGTGCTAACAATAAAAGAGAAGACGTGTTTTACACGAGTAAACTATGGAGCTTCAACAATTATTCCCAGGCAAAACATGAGATTGATAAAGCGTTGTCCGCGGTGGAAAGTTCCTTGGGTTATATTGACCTGCTGTTGTTACATTCACCAATAGTGGGACCCAAGGGACGGATAGAGGCGTACTCTGCGCTACAAGAGGCTGTTGATTCAGGGAAAGTTCGGTCAATTGGTGTCTCGTCATGGGGTAAAGAGCATTTGAAGCAGTTGTTTGCATGGGAGGGATTGAAGTATCCACCCGTGGTGGATCAGATTGAGGTTCATCCTTGGTGTAGTAGGGCAGAGCTATGTGATTTCATCCAGAAGCAAGGGATTGTGGTGCAAGCTTATTCGCCTTTGGCACACGGGAGTCATAGGGAAGACAGTGTTATCAGTGAGATTGCTTCCAAACATGGGTTCAGCAGAGAACAGGTGTTGCTGAAATGGAGTATTCAGCATGGATACGTTCCCTTACCAAAGAGTAAGACAGTGAAGTACCTGGAGGATAATTTGAAAGTGTTTGAATTGGAAGATTTGAGTAGTGAAGAGATGGCGTTGATTGATGGGTTGAACATTGACCAGCCTACTGACTGGGAGTGTACTACAGCTGAATGAGGTTACTTCTACATCAGGTTTTTATATCCTCATGGTATTCAATTATACGTTGTTATGATCAACTAATTGTAGCTTGTAGTCAGTCAGGACTCAGTCACCTATCAATTAAACCAAGATGTGGTTAGAGCTTAGTTGAAAGTTGAAACTACTAATAGTGCAGTGATGTCATGTGGAGTGCAGTGCCAAGACGTATCAACAAGCGGGGCAAGGTCACTCGCTGCGGGGTTAGATAACGCATGACTAATTTACTAGATTACCCTTCTTTTTTCCTTTTCTCTCTTTACTGCCAGTATAAAAAAAATTTCAGTGCAGTTATTTTGAACTCACCTTTCTTCCCTCTCACCACATATTTTACAATACAAACCATCGGATTACCAGCGCAGACTCTTTATCGCCTCCATGTTTACTGTGCACAAATGGCCGAGGGAAGAACAACTTTGTTTCTTTTTCATTCACTGAAAAAGAGGAAGGTTCCCATGTATAATCTGGATGTTTTAGTCATTTAATTATTTAATTTATTTTATTATTTTATTATTTAAATGACTTATAAGACATTCGGTTCGCTTGTGGGTGATATCTATTTTATTTAGCAGTTTAGTTGTATATATAGTTGTGTACTCTGTTTATCATCTCTTCCTAAATCAACCTACCTAAATCTATCAAACCATTTCGATCTATAGTTTACTAGTATGAAAAAAAAAAGTTATTCAACTTCCTAAACAACAACAATGAACAATGAAACTACCCACCACACTCCCAACTAAACTCCTGTTCTCCTACCTCTTCACCCTACGTGTCTTCAATGCCCTCACTATCAAGACGTTCTTCCAACCAGACGAATTTTGGCAATCACTAGAACCGGCTCATCACTATATCTTCCACTACGGTTATTTAACTTGGGAATGGCAGTTGGGTCTAAGAAGTTTCCTACATCCACTACTATTCTCATCAGTGTATAAGATACTGCAACTACTGCATTTAGACAACACTGATACAGTCATCTTAGCACCAAAATTATTACAAGCTTTATTTGCATCAATTGGTGATTTATTCATCTACAAGTTTATCTACAGTTACACTAACAATGAAACTACAGCCAGGTTTGGGCTATTAACCACCGTCATAAGCTCATTCAATTGGTTCTTCATAACAAGAACTTTCTCAAACTCTTTAGAGTATACATTGGTAGCTATAGCCCTAACTTATTGGCCTTGGAATTCAAATAAAAAATTCATTAATTATAACCATTATAGACTAAGTTTATTTTTTGCTGGTGTATCTATTGTCATCAAACCAACTAATCTGTTCATATGGTTAACGCTATTCCTGATAACATTAAATTTCCAAAATTTCAGTTCATTAGTATTGAATTCAATTCCCCCAACAATCATTGTCTTAGCATTATCATCCTTGGTTGACTATATTTACTATGGTAAATTAATATTCCCATGGTTTAATTTCATTAAGTTTAATCTAACTTCCAATCTATCAAAATTTTATGGTTCCTCGCCTTGGAATTTCCATTTATTCCAAAGTTTACCAGTTGTATTAACAACTTTTTTACCATTTACAATCATTGGATTCATTTACTACCCTAAATCCCAGCTGAAAATTGTTACAATAGTTAACTTATTCATATTATCAGCAATTGATCATAAAGAATTCAGATTCTTATTCCCATTAAAACCAATCTTATTATTATTCACCGCGTACACGTTCCATAAATTTTACATCAATTTTAAACATTTTAATAAGATCATCTACATCATCATCATTGTTAATTTGTGCATTTCATACTTCACCACTCAAATTAATGAATCTGGGATTTTCAAATTGATGGATTACATCAACACAGATCCAGATATTCAATCAATTGGATTCTTAACCCCCTGTCATTCAACTCCATGGCAATCACACATCCATAACAAGGAGTTAAATGACAACTCGTGGTTCTTAACTTGTGAACCTCCACTACATCTCCTAAATTCAACAACAACAAATAATGATCAATTGTTAGCTAATTATAAAGACGAGTCTGATATTTTTTATGAAAACCCTGAAGAATTTTTGTACAAGAATTTCCCGCCTGTTTTCAATCCAAAATTATCAACACCGGGGAAATTTTATAAATATCAATGGCCAACTCATTTAGTGATTTTTGAAAATTTAGAAGAAATTATGGATCAGTATTTGGCTGATTCGAAATATCAAAAATGTCACAGGATTTTCAATAGTTATTTCCATTGGGACGAAAGAAGACGCGGTGATTTAATTGTTTATTGTAAATGGCTATGGGAATGAATCCTGTTATTTATATTTATCTATATCTATATACATGTTGTTTTTAATAACGGTTTTACAACTCCCATTTGGATTCATTAACTTCAGGTTTTTTCTCCAAAACTTCTTCTTTACTTTCACCAGAATAATGACTGTTTAAAATTTCAATTGATTTACTTCTAGACTCTTTAAAATGATTCAAAATCTTCAACTCTTCTTCATTATTTTGTAAATTTTTCTCTAGAATCTGTAACATCTTGAAAGCTTGTTTCCAATTTTCCTCTTCAATATATACATCAAATAACCCAATCATACAACTAACATCATAAACTTCATAACCCAGTTTAAACCATTCTTTTGCCTTGCTTAAATTATTGAAATAATTCAATTCTAAAAACCCCAATTGTTGGAATGATTCTTTTAATCCTTGACTTGCACTCATTTCAAAATGATACCTTGCTAATTCACAATCTTCTGAATTTAACTGGCCTAAATAATAATGACTCTCCGAGATTTTATCAATTGGTCCCAATCTAATTGATTTCTCAAAAAATTTCTTACTTTCAATTAAATCTGGCTTCTTAAAATATATCAACCCAATTGATTTACAAACCTCTGATGCTAAAAAAGTATCATCTTCAATCTCCAGAAATTTCAAATAAAATTCAAGTGCTTTTTCAATCATCCCATTACTAAAACATAAATCTCCACTTAATTTATAACTCAATGGATTTTTAATCTCCAACAAGTTCTTAATCAACTCCCTGGCATACTCCACTTCACCACCACTTTTACTCAATTCTTCATACGCCAAAATTGCAATCGCATCATTATTCCCATACTCTGCAGCTTTTTCAACCAATTCATTTTCTAAATCAACTAGGTTTTTATTTATCGTTTTACTTTGAACTCTAACAGTTTCTAAAACTTTCTTCATTATCATCAAATCAGAACCGTTTATATAATTTGGTAACGGTTTAGCATCGTCATTTGAATTTAATCCATTATAAATAATTTCATAAGTTCTGTATAATTTATTGTATGGATGCCTGCTTTCAAGATCAAAAAAGATTCGATTTATGACTCTTTTTGGTGGGATGATGTCGTAGATTGGTGGACGTAAGCTGGAGATGAATCTTCTGCCTAAAATGCTGCTTGACATTGTGTCTTTCAGTGGGTTGCAATGTACATACATAAGTGAAAAAACTATACACATTCTTTTTTTTTTTGATTTTCGATTTTTCGTCCTGATATCTGGAGAACTTTAAAGATCATGATGTTGAAAAGACTGTTCCATTCTTCTGTTCAAAGAGCAGCAGCCGACTACTCGCACGCAGTGGTAGGTGCAGGTGTTGTTGGATTAGCGGTGGCAGCAGAACTAGCTAAAAAACCTGGGAATTCAGTGATCTTGATTGAAAAAAATAACAAGATTGGTCAGGAAACTTCATCAAGGAACAGTGAAGTTATTCATTCTGGTATTTATTATCCAGCTGACTCCTTGAAGACTCGCTTATGTATTGAAGGGAATGCATTGATTTATGAAACTCAAAAAAAAGGCGTGGAAATAAGTAAATGTGGGAAATGGATTGTTGCACAGACTGATAGAGAAGATGCGTTCATTGAACATATCCACTATAAAGCTAAAGATTTGGGGATCAAGACAGAGTTAATTCCAACTTATAAAGGGAAATATATTGAACCTGCGGTGCAAGCAGAAAGAGGGATCTTAGCAGTGGGAAGTACAGGAATTGTGTCTGCTCATTCTTTAATGGATTATCTTCATACTGAGTTTACAGATAATGGTGGAGAAACTGCAGTTGCTTCACAGGTCACTGGAATCACTAGAAACTCAAACAATTCTGGGTATTTATTAGAGGTTGTTTCAAATCAAGAAAATTCAAATGTTACCATTGAAGTTGATAATATCGTTAATTCTGCTGGTTTATACGCAGACAAGATCTCCAATATGTTACTACCATCAGATCGTCATATCCACTACCATTACGCTAAGGGAACATATTTCAGTTTAAACAGTTCATTCCCTCAGGTGCGCAGATTAATCTATCCTGTTCCCCCAAAGGGTATTAAAGGTCTTGGAGTTCATCTTACTCTAAGTCTAGACGGACAAATTAAATTCGGTCCTAACGTGGAATGGGTCAATTCACCAACAGATTACGAACCTTCGTTGGGAACATTGGATGCTTCATATGAACAAATATTGAAATATTTGCCTCATGTAATGAAGGAGGATTTGAATGCAACTTATAGTGGAATTCGTCCTAAACTTGCAGGTCCAGAGAATAACGATTTCCACGATTTTATTATTAGAGAAGAAGAAGGGTTCCCAGGGTTTGTCAACTTACTGGGAATTGAGAGTCCTGGATTGACTTCTTCAATGGCAATTGGTAAGATGGTTGCTAATATGTACAAATGATAGGCATGAAAAAATTAAGTACATAAATTTATTTTTTTGTATGTAGATTAAATGATTTGAGACGATGAACATTGTTCGTGAAGTTGTTGGAGTGTGCAGCGAGGGACAACAGATAAAGAAGCTGAGAAAATGCGGTGATCAAGAAGGTGTGGACTCACCAGTTTTCCTGGCTTCAATGGGTGAAGAATTGGAGATTTTATTGTTTAGATCAACGATATTGAAAATGTTCAAATACTGTCATGATGTGTTCAATTCGAAGTTTGGACTTGTGGATTATGATAACAAGGAGGAAATGGAACACATGTATTACATCACCAGTGGATTAATGTTAACTACTCCTGCAAATTCAACTGCAATATCAATACATTCTAAAATTTGTTTCCAGAAATTGCAATCAGATGAAGACTCTCAATTCATAGCAAGAGAACTACAGTTCATATCAACTCTACTGACTTCAAATATGAGTAAAGTCAACTCATCGTCATTAATATGGAGATTGTTGAAGAAAATTTCACTTTATCTAATACAAATTGATTCTGTTGATTGGAATTGGTTAGTACAAGTGGTGATACGATCAGGTGAAATTCATCCAACAAACTATTATGCGTGGGATTTTCTGAACTGGATTGTCCGCTATTTACAAAATGATACAACTAATGTTGAAAATAATAACAAAATTATCCTGGCCATTGAACAACAAGTATGGAGTTGTTGTATGAAAAATTGGAATGATCCATCTGTCTGGTTTGCAAATTACAACATCTATTCTAATGGCAACATACTGAAACCTGTTAAACTGGATAAACTCAAAAACATTTGTGAGTTTATTCATTCAAAACAAATTGCATTTGAAGCTCCATTTAATTCTTTAAGAAATTTTATTGCAAATTATTGTAATGAAGAACAAGATAAAACTCTGATTATAGAGTACTTGAACTCAATAGTTGCAAGAAATGAATCTAAATTCAAGAAATTCAATTTAGTTTCACATAAATCTTGGTTTGAAATGGATTTAGAGGTCCAAATGAATGAATTGTTGAAACAAGAAGTGACTTGTTGGTTTTATTTCAGTGAATTGATGAAGTGGGTGGAAAAGTTTGTTTAGAGGGAGTTGACAACTTATGAATTGATGATTTTTGATTCTTTTGTATGTTGTCTAATTTCTCAGTATTGTTACCAATGAACATGATTTAGTTCAATTCAAATGTTAGTCTCACTATTTAACAATGAATTAGGTTATGATTACTGCATCAATTGGTTTTGAAGTGGTAATTTAATATCCATTGAAGAATGTGTTTATGTCCTGGTTCAAATTAATCTGATGATAATTTTTCCGTTGGTTGGACATTATGATGTTATAAGGATAAATTAATATTCTCAACGCTAGTTAATATGCAATCAGCTTGTCCTTCATGCTGTCTTGATTTGAATCAGACTAATTTGCAGTATAGTACTATAGTAGTAAATTGTAATTATCAAGCTGTAGCTGTCAATGATCTTCCTAAAGAAAGTCGACGTCTATCATACATTATAAATTATAATTATGTCATGTTTTGGAAAAACCACTAGATTCAAGTACTTTCAAGATTTTGATGTAAATTTGCATGGCAACAGTTTCTACAATTATTAAACTTTGAAATTTGAAGTTTATAATAATACATATTGAGCAACGTCCCAAATGTATAGTTACATAGCTTGTTAATAGCTGATACACACCAAGATCCAGCAACTAGCTTCAGATTCAAGCCATTTTGAACATAAACAGTTTTGTAATATTTAAGACAAAACACCCTGTAAATTGTGATTTTATGACAAATTTTGAGTGGAACAACTCTTGCTAAACTACTAGAATCGAGATTAACTTCATGGTTCGATTACTCAATACAACAGCAGCTCCGGAACAACTCTAACCTTTAGCCTTTTATAATGCTGCAATTCCAATTTCAAATTTCATTTCATCCAGTCATATTAAAAACCATTACATAAGTCCCAAACTAAAGCATGGGACGTGTATCTTGTATAAACTGGTGATAATTACCAGCGTAAAGACCAAAGTTCATGTCCCTGAATTTCTTATAATGATTCAAATGATTCCACAAACTCCTGCACTAATTATTCCATTTTTTCCATAAACTATGTAGAGTCCAAACTCCAGGACATATGTAAATGATTTAAATTTTAGAGTGTCTGAGAGAAAAATTAAACACTCAAACTTGAAACTTCAAAGTTCAGGTTTACACGTAAACACTGGGGAGTCGGGACATCAGGATATCAGGAATGTCCCATGTCCAAAACTTTTTGTAACTTTAGCCCACAACTTTCAAGTTTCAATCGAACCTCATATGTATTGAAATTTTTGAGACAAATCTCATTGAACCTAATGTTTATTAATCGCGATTCGCAGCATACGGAACAGCTTTATGCAATTGTCGTTACTTTTTGTGCAAATTAAGTTCAAATTACAAAAAAAAATCAGTCTGAATTTTAAAATGAAGCCATCCGGAAAAACTTTTCAGTGCAGATCGGAAAAAAGTCAGCTGTTTTAATGAGTTAAAAACACCAGTTTGTAAGCAAATTTGACACTTTAAACGTGCTCCCTCTTCTAAAACTCACTGATTAACAACTGCACACTTTAATATAATATTCAAAACCACGCTGCTCCAACTCAAAACAAATTAAAAGGCCCTTAAGTTTTGCAGCTTTTGAATTTTCCATCAACCGGCACAAAATAGCCTTGTCAAACCATTTTTTTTCTTAGTTTAACTTCTGCCAGCCGCAGCAAATTGCATAAGTTTTTCCGGACATCTTCCTTTCCAGTCCTTTGGGACATTTTCTCCAGGATTCAGCAAATAAGTAAACGGCCCATGGGGAAAAACCTCACATCACTCGACGTCTGGGACTCTGGGACAACTAAAAGTCTCCAGATCTTTGACTTCTGTTTAGCTTGCTGTCCTGTTTTTTGTTTTGCATTTGCATCTCCAGGTTATGGAAAAACTTTTTCGTGGTGGGAAAAATTATATAAATTAGAGAGATTTCCTCCACTTCCAATTCATAAACTTTTCTTTCCTTCATCAGTCAAGTTTTTATTAAAACTAAACAAATTATTAATTCAAATTCACAAACACAAAAATGTCTGCTGAAGATCATGAAAACCTAAGTTCAGGTGTCTTGACTCCAGCTAAATCTACAGAATCAAATGCTTCTTTAAGCAATGAACAAGAACAAGAACAGGAAATTATTCCTGCAAAACCTTTGACTTCTTACATTGGTGTCTCCATTTTATGTTTAATGGTTGCCTTTGGTGGTTTCGTCTTTGGTTGGGATACTGGTACCATTTCAGGTTTCGTTAATCAAACTGATTTCATTAAAAGATTTGGTGAACAAAATCATGAAGGTGGTTATTATTTATCAAAAGTTAGAACTGGTTTAATGGTTTCTATTTTCAACATTGGTTGTGCCTTTGGTGGTTTAACTTTAGGTCCTCTTGGTGATAAAATTGGTCGTAAATTAGGTTTAATGTTTGTCTGTGTTGTTTACATTGTTGGTATTTTGATTCAAATCACCTCTTTTGACAAATGGTACCAATATTTCATTGGAAGAATTATCTCTGGTTGGGGTGTTGGTGCTATTGCTGTTTTGTCACCAATGTTAATTGCTGAATCTTCACCAAAAGCTTTACGTGGTACTTTAGTTTCATGTTATCAATTAATGATTACTTTTGGTATTTTCTTAGGTTACTGTGTTAACTACGGTACAAAAGTTTACCACAATTCAGCACAATGGAGAATTCCTCTTGGTTTATCATTCTTATGGGCTTTGCTTATGATTTTCGGTATGTCATTCATGCCAGAATCACCAAGATTCTTGATTGAAGTTGGAAAATTTGATGAAGCTCGTAAATCCGTTGCTAGATCTAACAAGGTTGACACTGAAGATCCATTAGTTTATGCTGAAGTTGAAGCTGTTCAAGCTGCCATTGAAATGGAAAGAGCAGCTGGTAATGCCTCATGGGGTGAATTGTTCACTGGTACTCCAAAGATTTTATACCGTGTTATCCTAGGTATCATGTTACAATCATTACAACAATTGACTGGTGATAACTATTTCTTCTACTATGGTACTACCATTTTCAAAGCTGTTGGTTTAGACGATTCTTTTGAAACTTCTATTGTTTTAGGTATTGTCAATTTTGCTTCTACTTTTGTTGGTTTATACGTTGTTGATAGATTCGGTAGAAGAATGACTTTGTTAAGTGGTGCTGCTGGTATGATTGCATGTTTTGTTGTTTTTGCATCTGTTGGTGTCACAAGATTATACCCAGATGGTATAGATGCAGGTATCACTTCTAAAGGTGCTGGTAACTGTATGATTGTCTTTGCTTGTTTCTACATCTTCTTCTTTGCTTACTCTTGGGGTCCAACTGTTTTCGTTGTTTTATCAGAAACTTACCCAATTAGAATTAGATCCAAAGGTATGGCTTTAGCTGGTTCCTCCAATTGGTTATGGGGATTCTTAATTTCATTCTTCACTCCATTCATTACGAATGCTATTAACTTTTACTACGGTTATGTTTTCTTGGGTTGTTTATGTTTTGCATTCGTTTATGTGTTCTTCATGGTCCCAGAAACTAAAGGTTTATCATTAGAAGAAGTTGATGAAATGTATGCTGCCAGTGTTAAACCATGGTTATCTCACAATTGGAAACCAAGTCAAAAATACACTCAACAGCATGCTTACCATAAAGCTCAATCTGCTCAAGTTGAAGATGCAGAAAAAGCTTTAGACTCAGCTTAAACAGCTAAGTTATGCGTTTAATTTTTTTTTAATTGAGTTGAATAATTGATGGTTTCAATTGTTCCTTATGAATTGATGAATACTTTTTGTTAATACAAAACACACATAATTACCCATATAGTATAGATTTTACAAAGTTTACATGATTTTAATGTTATATAATGAATTCCCAATATCATGTTCTTATTGGTTATGTTAATAATTGATTCTTTGATGTAGTCTACAAAATGTATTCAAAGGTAGCTCACTTTATTATCTATTAGATTGAATGCAACATATAAATGCTGACCGGTCCATTTTACATATTATCTTTCTCATGAGAAATCATGGTGAAACACATCATCTGAGGAATTTGAGTTTGGATCATTTAAAAAATTCTTATTACCCATCATATGTTGTTGTCTTGTAGGGGAGTACTCTGGAGGAGATATTGACAATGATTCAATATTGAAAGAGCTGTTAACTTCATTAAATGTTTCTAAAGCTGGTGATTTAACTAATGCACTTGAAGTTGCTGACCCTAATTCTTCAAATTGTGAAATCTTTTTAATTGGATGTTGATAATTTGCCAAAGCTTGTTTCAATTTCATGATCTCGTTATTGGCTTTAAATAGCTCATTTTCCTTTGATCTCAAAGACTGAGAGATGTGATTATTCAATTCCAAAACATTTTCAATCAATCTGAAATCAACTTTAATTCTTTCATGGGCTTGGTTTGACACTTTAACATGATAATCAACCAATTTGGTCCAATCTTCTAAACAGATAGATGTTTTACCTTTCACCATATCCATCAATTGTTTCTTGGACAATAAAGAACTTTCATCAATACTTGCTTCTGTTAATAATGATTCAGTTATTTTCAATTTCTCCAATAAATATTCATCTGACACAAATGATGAAACTTCCGTTGGTGAGTTGATATCTTGATTGTTGAATTTTTTAGAAGACTCAATTGAAGGAATGACCTGGGTGTAGTAAAGTGTTTTCTTAGCAGTAGTTGGTGAAAAGGCAACTGTTGATTCGGAATCAGAAGTGGCAGCTAAATTCTCTTTATTAGCATTTGTACCAGATTGAACGTTTTCAGTGGTTGTTTGAGATGGAGAAGCGTTGCTGAACAAACTAGTTAATTTAGATGCTGTGTTAGTGAAAATGTTGTTGATTTGATTAGCACTAAATTTTTGGGAAGGTGCCATTCTTAAAGTTGAATTTGCAGAACGAGATTTGCCAGCCTTTAGGATGATATTTGTTGGTTCATTTGTCTGATAAGTTGCATGTTGTGCAAATGAGATAGTTGGTTGTGCATAACTTGGAAGGGAACTGTCTTGATATAATGCTGATCTTGAGTTAGGTCTTGAACCAGCTCTTGAATTTTGTCTTGAAGCTGATTTTGGAGGACTGTTTCTGAAAGAGGACCTTGAAGAACTTCTGCTAATTGGCATGTTGTTGTTGCTGTTGTAATACAATTGAGCGGCACCACTTTCCATACATGGAGATTTTGTTCAAGTTATAAATGTGAATTATGTTCATTGTTCGTTTTAAAGTCTAGAGCTGGTTTTGTGTCAATATTTCTTGAGATAATTTGAACCGGGAATTCACACCCAGACAAACATGCTAGTTCAATTCTTGTAGCACTTTAAGTTGTGCTATTTAATATAACTCAAATATTGTTATGTGTTCTCAATCTATCCACTCTGTGCTTCTCCTAAACCGTTGTACTTGAGTCAATGTTATCACAACTTCTTCAATTCTCTAAACAGAAAAATTAGACGACTTCGATTTCCCCTAATTTTCACCATTTTCTCTTCAAAAGAAAATCCATGATAAAGTTTCTATCCTTCAGAAATCATCGTATCCAGTCCACTAAACTTTCCCACCACCCCCAACTCGTCTTTTTTCTCCTCTTCTTCCATCATCTCAATCATCAAACTGAAATTTCCATAAAATCCAAACACCAATTTCAATTTTTTTTTTTTTTTTCGCAGCTGGACAAAAAAAAATTTGATGAATCAATTTTGGTGCTTGAAATTGAAGAATTGACAATTGATGTTCATTTCCAAAGTATCAAAACTTACAACCAGTCTCACACGTCCCACTGTCTATAGAGCTGTTTTAAGCATTGCAATTTTCACAAAAACAAAAAATTTCCATTTATCAAGAACATCAAGAACTTCAAACATCATCAATATGTCTGCTGCTACTCCTTCAGTCATCGCATCCAAGTTGGAGAGTCTTTCATTGACCCAACCAGCTGCAAATGAAGGTTCATATCCAGATTACAACACGGTTGATTTTTTACGTAACTACATCACCCAAGAATTATCAGTCATCTCTAAAGTTGAACCAAAATTGATTTTTGAAGCTTTAGAATGGACAAACACTTTAGACCGTGGTGATTTATTGATTCCAATCCCAAGATTAAGAATTAAAGGTGCCAAACCACAAGACTTAGCTCTTGAATGGGCTGAGAAATTCCCATTGGGTGAATACTTGAATAAAGTTGAAGCAAATGGTGCATTTATTCAATTTTATTTTAAGCCAAAATTTTTATTTAATGTTGTTACCACTGATATTTTGAAAAGGGCACAAGAATATGGTTCATTACCATTAGGTGCAAATAAAAAAGTCATTATTGAGTTTTCATCTCCAAATATTGCTAAACCATTCCATGCTGGTCATTTACGTTCAACTATTATTGGTGGGTTTTTATCCAATTTATATGAAAAATTAGGTTGGGATGTCACTCGTATCAATTATTTAGGTGATTGGGGGAAACAATTTGGTGTTTTAGCCGTTGGTTTTGAAAGATATGGATCTGAAGAATTATTAGAATCTGATCCAATTAAACATTTATTTGATGTTTATGTTAGAGTTAATCAAGATATTGAAGCTGAAGGTGATTCATTACCAGAAGAAGAATCCACTAATGGTAAAGCCCGTGCTTATTTCAAGAAAATGGAAGATGGTGATGAACAAGCTTTGAAAATCTGGAAAAGATTCCGTGAATTATCTATTGAAAAATATATTGACACTTATAAACGTTTGAATATTCAATATGATGTTTATTCCGGTGAATCTCAAGTTTCTCAAGAATTAATGAACAAAGCTTTAGAAATTTTCAAAGAAAAAGGTTTAACTCATGAAGATAGAGGAGCCGTGTTAATTGACTTGAAAAAATTTAATAAGAAATTAGGCAAATGTATTGTTCAAAAATCCGATGGTACAACACTATATTTAACAAGAGATGTTGGTGAAGCTATTCAACGTTATGAAAAATACCATTTTGATAAAATGATTTATGTTATTGCTACACAACAAGATTTACATGTTGCCCAATTTTTTGAAATTTTGAAACAAATGGGATTTGAATGGGCTAATAGATTACAACATGTTAATTTTGGTATGGTTCAAGGTATGTCTACAAGAAAGGGAACTGTTGTGTTCTTAGATAACATTTTGGAAGAAACTAAAGAAAAAATGCATGAAGTTATGCAAAAAAATGAAGCTAAATATAAACAAATTGAAAACCCAGAAGAAGTTGCTGATTTAGTTGGTATCTCTGCTGTTATGATTCAAGATATGCAATCCAAACGTATTAATAACTATGAATTCAAATGGGAACGTATGTTATCATTTGAAGGTGATACTGGTCCATATTTACAATATGCACATTCACGTTTAAGATCTGTTGAAAGAAATGCCGGAGAATTAGCTAGTGAAGAATCATTATTGAACGCAGATTTCTCATTGTTAGTTGAACCACAAGCCGAGTTATTAATTAGATTATTATCTCAATACCCAGATGTTTTGAGAAATGCATCAAAGACTCATGAACCAGCAACAGTTGTTACATATTTATTCCGTTTAACTCATCAAGTTTCATCTTGTTATGATGTTTTGTGGGTTGCTGGACAAGAAAAAGAGTTGGCTGTTGCACGTTTAGCTTTATATTCTGCTGCTCGTCAAGTCTTGTATAATGGTATGACTTTATTAGGTTTAACACCAGTTGACAGAATGTAAGTAGGTTTTAAAAATTGAAATTATTTAATTATTATTGATATAGATTGTATGAAACAGTTGTTGTAGTTTTTTTGATTGTCATGTGGATGAAAGATGATCGGGGAGTTAATTAGAAAAGCTGTGTACATATATAAATCTGTTGATTATGAAAAAGATTATTTGTTTTAAAATTTTAATTAAACATAATAGCAGCTACGATAGGTCCATACTATCACATTTAATGTATTTTGATTGTGCATCATGATAAATCTTTTCGATCAATTAGCTGATTATAGCTTAAACTGCAAACAACTAAACCATATTTGAAGAAAATTTTGGAACAGCAACAGCATTTTGACGATCCCATGTAAAATTTGAATGATCAAAACCTTTAGGAATACTATAATAATCAACTCCTTTAATATTGCCCATCAACACAGGATGAACAGTCCTGTGGTCATAACGTTTAAAATTGATCCATTTCTTTTTTCTTTCTTTCCTCTTTTGATGATAAGAACTTAATGATAATTCGTGTTGATAAAGAGCTTCTTTTAAAGCAACAGTATCATGTAACACAAATGGTAAATTAGGAATGGTAGTAGCATTGTTAGGGTAAAAAGGTGTTAAACCTTCTTGTGCAAGTTCCTCAATAAGAAGTTCAAAAGTTAAACAACCATTGTTGGCATTCAAGAGTTTGTGAATGGACATGAGGATATAAGAATGGAGATTACTAAATAAGGGGATTATTTTATTAATCATCATTAGAATCAAAGTAGTTTTCACTCTTTGAAGAGCTGTTCCTTCCAAAGGAGTGGAAGGAGAGTGTGGTATTGTATCATTAATATTGATATCAGAATCTGGTATCAAAGCTTTGAATCTGAAATTTAATTCTTGTAAAACCCCATACAGAGGAATTGGTGTGGTGGTGATGGTATCAGGGTAGTTGTAAAATTCTGCAATCTTGGGGAAATGATCAATGAATTGCATTGCTCTGAATTCGAATTTAGTACCAGGAGATCTTTAAATTTAAAATGTTGATAATTAATATTTTCAACAATATTTCAAAATTATTTATGTACATATGTATTTTTTTTTGTTTTTGGATGATTCAAACAATTACAATGGACCTGTTGGGTATTATTCAACACCTCTTGGTGATCTACAGACGATGAAACACACTTCAGAGGTCAAATACCCCTAGAAATTCAAAATTTCACTGAAAATCCACCTAAAACTGCTGTCACCACTTAGCAGTAAGCAAAAACAACGCTAATAAGAAATTGTCCCAGTGGCCGAGTGGTTAAGGCGTTGCCCTGCTAAGTTGAATAACAAGCTGTTAGGCAATGGGTTTTACCTTCGCAGGTTCGAATCCTGTCTGTGACGATTACTTTTTTATTTAGCTTTTAGCTTTTGCGTAAAAACAACCCTTTTTTTTTTGCACTCTTTCTCACTGATTCATTCTGTTCTCTCTTCTGTTGCAAGTGGTTTTTTTTCTGTTCCTTTTTTACGTGCATCTTCGACGTTAATTTTAATTTTTTTTTTTTTTCTTTTAGTTTTCTATGTATAGAGATGAGACTGAAAAAAAAATATTTTTTTTGAAATAAATTCTTTTTAATTGAAATAAGACAAGACAAGATGGGTAAAGCTAGAAAGACAAGACAGATTGCACAGAAGAGAATCATCAAACTGAAAGATGAGAGATTGTATGTCGACAGAACGAATGCTTTATTGAAGTCAAAAAACTAACCTTTTTTTTTTTAGGAAACAGAATAAAGATAAAAAAGTTGAGAAGAAAGATGATCCTGAACTAGCAAGAAATGTGTGAGTGAATTTGTCTTTCATTAGTACTCTACACTTTGAAAAAACTAACCTTTTTTTTCTTTCATCTAGGCCCCAAGTCTCAAGTGCATTATTCTTCCAATATAATGAAGCAATTAAACCACCATACCAAGTTTTAATTGATACAAATTTCATAAATTTCTCCATCACCAAAAAAATAGATATAGTAAGAGGAATGATGGACTCATTATACGCAAAATGTATTCCAATGGTCACTGATTGTGTGATGGCAGAATTAGAGAAATTAGGACCAAGGTTTAGAATCGCTTTACAAATCGCTAAAGATCCAAGAATAACTAGACTAACTTGTTCTCATAAAGGTACTTATGCCGATGACTGTCTCGTTCATAGAGTGATGCAACATAAGTGTTACATTGTGGCCACTAATGATGCGGATTTGAAACGTCGTATTAGAAAAGTTCCTGGTATTCCTCTAATGAGTGTTGGTGGACATAAATATGTCATTGAAAGACTTCCAGATGTGTTTTAGTTCTTTTCAGTTTTTAATTGGGTGTCCGTTGTGTATAGTGATTTAAGTCAGACAGTTTCTGTATTTCAACTTGATCTCAAGATGTAGTTCTACATACAATTGTCATAAAATAAAATAAATTTGAGGTAAAATAAATTTCACTTTTGTACTGTTAGAAACAACAACAACAAGAACCACTAGATCATGAGCCAGAACAACAACAACACAATCGACGAGTCAGCCATCAGTGCCATCACAGAGATGGGCTACAGCAGAGACCAGGCCATTCAGGCATTGCAAGTGAGTACTCTCTCTAATCCATCTTATAAGTCACGACTCACAACTAACAACAACAAAAAGATGTCTGGAGGGAAATTGGAAGAAGCACTCAATTGGATCTTTGCCAGTGCCGAGCAAGAAGAAACCACTAAAGCCATTGAGTCTGCAGGGATATTGGACGATGTGATGGAGGTGCCTCCCTTTGAATACGCTCCGAAGAAACAACCACCTCCAGTGCCACCTCCTAGAAAAAATTCCAATAATATCACTACTAGTTCGAGTTCAAATCAAGATCAAAGTTATGAGATGATACTTGACGACGAGGAAGAGCACCATGCTCACGTGGAAGACATGCATTTCAATCTTAATGATAAAGAAAACGAAGAGATGAATCACATAGAATCTGTTTTTGAAAATGTTGGTTCATTTCAAAGAGAGCAAGATATACCTCCATTAATAGTATCTGATAGATTCACCTCGATTGAAAATTACTTGAATCCATTCTTATTAGTGTTACATCAAATTGCCAAAATTAAACAATTGGTTTATGCACACGAGTTTCAAACTTTAGGTTTCCATCCTCGTTGGTACATGGAATCAGAGATAAATAACATCCCACAAATCATGGATGAAGAATCAAGAGTTTACTTGGAATTACAAAGACTGTTTGCCTTTTTAGATGGTGATAGTGGTAGAGCATTTGCATCCCCTAATTTATTATTGGTTGCGTTGTTTAAAGCTCCTTATAAGACTTTAATTGATGATTTAAACGATGAGTATCTTTTATTCTTCAATGTTTTCAGAAAAAGTTTAAAGACATTGGGTATTAAACCTAAGAATTTCAGATTGGTGTTCCAACATTGTGTGAAGGAAGATGAAGAAGATGAAATCGAGGATGATGATGAAGAACAAGAAGAACAAGAAGAACAAGAACTCAATGAAAAAGATAATGATGATGACGATGAAGACAAAGATCTTGATACTGATGACGAAGATCCACTGAACAATAGAAAATTAACGGCAAAAATATCAGAGTTTGGTGTTTTGCCGGTGGAGAAAGAAGAATTAAACCAAAATTTATTCAAGACTTTATCTGATGTGATATGGGGCGAAACTTTGGATAATTCAAGAGTCTTGACAAGAATTGGTGATATTTTCACAGTCAGTGTAGAACCTTCAGAAGATTCATCATCTTCATCATCATCTTCATATTTAGAAATCGATGAAGTTTTCTATCCACAAATTTACACTAAAACTTATAAAGAAATTGTTCAAAGATTAATTGATGAATCAACAGACTTAAGAATTAAAAAACAACATGTCCAAAAAGAATTGAATCATTTGAAAATTTTCAAAGGTAAAGATTTATTCAAAGCAGTTAAATCAACATTTGAATTTTTATCTGAAGAATCACAGTCAAATCCAGATGACTCGCAATTGAAACAAACCACTGATGACGTTGGCTCATTAAATGAGTCAATAATGCGAAAAAGAGCTGAACTGATTTCTAAAAGGGAGAACATCGAGAAAGAATTAGAGAAATATAATCTTACAGATTACAAAGAAATATTAGCTAAATCTGATCAACCTTTAGATCCATTTATTTTAACTTGTGCTATTGTCAACAATTTTGAGTTTTTCTTCTTAAAGAAAACCAATGAACCAGCAGATCTAGTTGAAATTGAAAATACTAATACCACAAAGAAAACTACACAATGGTTCCATGTTTGTTACAGTGTCTCCACATTTTATCAAGAAGTTAAAACCACACCTGTTGATTTCAACACCGTGAAAAGGGCAGTTTATGCAACGACAGCCACGACTAATACAAACAGTAGCACAGTAATGATCTACGTGAGACAATCTGCATGGGATGAACAATTACCAATCAATACTCCCCAGGCAGTGAAAGACTTCCTTGCCAAAGATGCAGAAGAGTTGAAAAAATCACAGGAACTTTTGCTAGAAACTAGCTCAGAAAGCGATTCAAACGATGAAATCGAACAAGATGTGATACAAATTAGTACCGAAAACATCGGTGATTCTAAAACCGACTCGCAAGCTCAATAAACAGCTCATCGACTAATTCGTCGTTTTAAAATATTTCTGTAGATCGATCTCACTTTCTTCTACATACAAAAATCGCCATAAAGAAAAAAATAAAAAAACCAGCCAAACTTTCAAAAATTTATTTATTTTGCAATATTTTGATTGTAGTTCAATATAGAACTAAAAAACAACAACACCGTCAGCCATGTCCAGCACGCAGAACATCGCGATGTTTACAGACACGGAGTATCATGTTCGTTGAGTTGTTAAATTATGACCGTTGCCTACAATAAGAACCTTTTTTTTACTAACATTTTTCCATTATTCACAGTCTCTTTTAGCGTGTTTGGATTCAATGAAATTAAGTGATTTGAAGAAAATAGCTAAAGCCATCTCTGTTGCTCAGAGTGGGCGTAAAGCCGATGTTGCTGATAGAATCACACGGTACGTGCAGAACGGGAAAGACGCTAAAGACGTGGCAAGACTACGGGCAATTGATAATTTGGCTAAAAGAATAGTGACAAATTCTGAATTTTTACCCTCATATGAAAGTTTATATCAAGAATATAGAAACGCCATATATGGTAATGGGAATAAAGGTGTTGATCTGCAAGGGCAGCAGTCAAATGTGAAAAAACCATGGATCTTTATTAAGGAAAACCCATTTTTCATATTGAAAAAATTAATGACTCCAAATGCTGGTCATTGTTATAAAGCTCCAAATGGTAGAGGAACATGTTCAATTAACTTTTCATTGAATCAGAATGATTATCAACTGTTGAAAAATAACCCAAATTATAGATTGTATTTATTAAGTGGTGTTTTTGATAGAGGGAAATCAACTAATGATGTACCAATGGAATTCCCACATCCAATTGAACTTCATTTCAATGGTATACAAGTGAAGGATAATATTAAAGGAATAAAGAATAAACCAGGAACTGCAAAACCTGCAAATTTGTCTCCATATATTGCAGCACCAGGGAAAATTAATAGACTGGATATTGTTTATGCTTTCAGTAAAGTTGATTACTTGATGTTTTGTTATTTGATTGAATTGGTTCCACCTGAAAAACTATTGCAGAAAATCTTAACGAACCCTCATATTTCAAAAGAAACAACGATAAAGGAAATTACAAAATCAAATAACCCAGGTTTAGCTGATGATGAAGAAGATTTACTTGAGGTTTCATTGAAATTAACTTTAAAATGTCCATTATCTTTCACAAAATTAAAGTACCCAGTTAAAACAGTCAATTGTAAACATTTGCCGTGTTTTGACGCGCTATCTTTTTTACAATTACAAGAACAATCTTCTACTTGGGCATGTCCAATTTGTGCTGTTCCTTTGAAAATCAAAGATTTGGCCATTGATGATTTTACCATGGAAATTTTAGAGAAAACACCTAAAAACGTTCAAGTTGTTGAGCTAGAAAGTGATGGTACTTGGAAACCAATTGTGGAAGAAGATGATGAAGATAGTGAAGAAGAAGAGAATGCACCACCTGTGGTGGAATTAGTTGATGAAAGTCCCAAAAAACAACAACCTGCTGCTCCTCCAAAAAGGAAAGATGAACCAATTGTCATCAGCTTGGATAGTGATGATGAAGATTTCATGGAGATAACTCCACAGAGAACACAATTGTCAATACCACCTCCAAATGTATCGCAATCCACACCATTCATTCCTCCTCAAACTTTATCTATTAACCAAACAATTCAAGAAAATGAAGAGTTTTTAAGAAACTTACGTCAACAAGAGGAAGAACGTCTTAGATCAGCAAACGACACAACAACAGCACATCCATCACAAAATAACTCAAATGACACTTCTGCAACAACTTCTATATCTCCTCCTCAGATTTCAAGAAACAATTCTGTTTCACAACCCGTTCAACCAGCAACGACAACTACTAATGTTCCAACACCATTGACTAAACATTCGGAATCTACCACTCCACAAAATATGCTGCAAAACACTCCACAAGCACCAACTCTACCATCAAACAACCATATACAGATTAATACTTCTAATAGACCTTCAAATCTTCCAAATGGTACATCTAATGCTCAAAATTTGAGTCAACAACCTGCCACTGCAACTACTACTACTACTACTACTCAGGCTTCTAGCAATCAATTGCCTTCTATTCAACAGATGACACAAATGTTAGTCTCTAACCTCGGCCAGCCAATACCACCACCACGACCATCACCTCAACAACAACAACAACAACAACACACAGTACAGACTAACACTAGCATTTCTCAGTCACAGAATCCTCCGAAAGTGTCTCTAGCATTCAACTACGATCCTCAATTGAACTCACTTTCAAAAGTTACAGAGACTGAAAAACAACCAGTTGCAAACTCTACATCTTCATCAAATTTATCTTCTGTATCCAGTTCAACTTTAAATACTCCGACAATGCCAAACAAACCACCTCCAGTACCTCCTCATAGACTGATGAGTATCAATCCTCCCCTTTCTAGATCCCCAAGTCCTGTTGCTCCTTCTGGTCCACAAATAACCAATAGTACAGCTGCTCAAACTATTAATAATCCAATGGTTAATACTGAGTCAATGAATAATTTAAGAGTTAATCAAATGAATCATTTTGTTGATACCAATCCTAGAAATAGAAGTGTTAGTGGCAACACTGCTGAACAAAATAAATTACAAGAGCTGTTGAATCTTGCCAAACATAATAGACCTCCTGCTCCAGCTCCAGTTCAAAGAATTGTGACACCTGCAATGTCTGCAATGGAAAATTTGAGGAAAAGTATCGAAACTAGAGTTTCAGATTCAAATGTTTCAACTAACAATACATCACCATCACAAAGCTTAACACCATCAAATTCAGTCGAGCCATGGCCTACACTTCCACCAGTTTCGAATTCAACTAAAGTTCCATCTGTTGAACCTGCACCAAATTCATCTGTTGCAGCTCCATTGATAAATCCACCTAGATTAAGTGTTAACTTGGTGATTCCATCGGTAATCCAACCAAAAGTGAATCCTACAATAAGTCAAGCATCTTCAACTGTATCTTCAGGAGCTTCTAAAACACCAACTTTACCTTCACCTGTTTTGCAACAACCTCAAGTTTCTCAACCTGAAGCTCAACCTGAAGCTCATCCACAGCCGATAACTCAAACACTGACTACAACTTCAAGACCCACGTCTTCTTCACCGTCATCAACCCCATCAACTACAGCTACTTTTTCACCATCAAGATTTGGACCACAAACCAACCCTAATTCAAACAGTACAGGTCTCTTAGGAATTTCAGTCAATGGATCAGCATTATCCAAACCAAAACCACCATCAACTCCAAACATTTTTATACCTTCAAGAAGAAACCTGCTGGTTAAAAGAACAAATTCTGCTTCAAGTTCAAATTCAATTGAAACTCAACCTCAACGGAAAAAACCAACTTTAGATACTCAAGCAACAGAACTAGAGCCAGATACCACATTAAGTCAACCACCAACTCAACCTACACCGCAAAATACTCAGGAGAATCAAATAAATAATGAATCATAAATTAAGTTCCTTTAATCACAAATCTATTTAATGTTTTTCTTTAATTTAATGATAATGATAATGAAATAAAATGAAATAAATAAGTATAAATAAATACATGATGCAAGTTTGTTTTTTGTTTTTGTTGGTTGTTTTGAAAAATGTAGTATTCAAATCACCATACCGTTTCATTCCATTTTTGTAATTCTAATGATTGTTGAATAACATCTTTTTGAGCTTTCTTTCTCATATAAAAAATTGGACAATCTTTATTTGCACATAAAACATCTTGATGTAAAGAACCTTGACATCTTTGACATTGTGTCCATAATCTTGCAAATCTAACTTCCAATGAGTTCATATTTGCTAAAGCTTCACTATATAATTGACCAGCTTTTGGTTTACAATTATCACAAAGTGCACCAGTATTATTTTTTGGTAATGGATTTTTACAACCTTTACAAGTTTCCATTTTCTTAACAAAACGCATTAATCCACCAGTTGAACCTGACGAGACGTTAACAACTCTTGTATGTGCACCGTTTAATAATTCTTTTGTTTTTCTTTCACCCAAGATTGGTTCGAAAATTCTAATCAATGGATTTGCTAGTTGATTCTCTAAATAGTATTTGGTATCAATAGGTAAATTATGTTCCAAAACATAAAGTGGATCTTCTGATTTCTCATAAGCTTTTGTTCCTGCAGTTTTAATGACCACATACGCGACACGATCACCAATAGTTGGAGCCGAACCAGCATCTCTTTTTCTCATTCTATCAGCCAATTCAACATGTGGCTGTTTATTTGCATAATCTTGTCTTGATAAAGCTTTTGTTATAACTAATTCTTGCATATCAACTCTATTTTGTAATAAATTGGCAATGGTTTGTTTAACAAAAATTTCTGCACCTTCAACATCTCTTTTCTCTAAAATTAACTCTAGCACTTTTGTAACAACATTTTGAACTAAACGACAATTATCTCTTCTAACTGTTTCAATACCTTTTGTATCCATCTTGTCAAATTTTTCAGTGTTTGTCCAATATAACCCAGCATAACGTTTCTTATTGATTAAAAGATAAGGAAAATAAACTTTTTCAAATTCTAATTTAATTGGTTTTAAGAATTTAGTGGAAACATATTCAGCAGCTTCTTTACCTAGTTTCATACAAGTTTCTAAATCTTTATGACCAAATTTAACCATAACAGAATCAGTATCACCATAGATAACTTGAGCATCAAAAGGTTGACCATTCTCGATTGAATATTTTTCTTGAACTTCTTGTTTAGTTTTTTCAATCATAACTCTACCAAATGCAGTGACTGAAGAAGATATAGCTAAACAAGGTAATTTACCAATTGTAGCACCAGTGAAACCATAGACAGAGTTGGCTGAAATTTTCAAAGCCAATTGTCTACCATTTAAAACATCTCTCTTGAATGGATCAGTTTCTTTCTTCAAATCATTTTTAGCCTTTTTTCTTGCACTTAATAATTCTTCCAAGATAATTGGTAAGATACCTTTCCTTTTACTAGCTTTAACAAAACATTCACCTGATGGAGTTAGTGTATAATCTTCATCTTTCACAAGCCCCAATCTATCAATTGTTTGTTTATTCAACAATGTTGTATAACAAATATTATGAGCCATCATAATACTTGGATATAAAGAGCTGAAATCCAAAGTTGCAATTGGAACGTCATAATACCCTCTTTTCGGTTCAATAACAGTGGCACCTTCATATTGAACATCAGAAGATCCATTTTGTTGTAAATTTGGAACCACGACATCAATTTCAAGACATTTTCTATATAATTGAGAAATGACTTTAATTTGTTGACCTCTAGACAATAAAAATGAAAAGGGAACACCAGTGACTCTTGCCATTTCAGTGTAATTAACTAAACACATTAGTTTCTCTAAAAGACGTAATGGTAGATAGGCATCTTTTAAACAATAAACAGCTAATCTTCTTCTTGTTTCACTATTACCATTTTGTAATTCTGTGATGATTGAGTGTTGAACTTCTTCCTTTTGTTCCCCTAGAAAATGAGCAGACACAGAATTTAAAGTATAAGATCTTAATTTATATTCTCTTTGGATGAATTGTAATAAATCTAATTGCATTCTACCATCGATATTAATAACTTTTGATTCTCTTGTACCATAAGCTTTTGAACTGAACACTGAATCTTTTGCTTCTTGTTTAACATTTTTCAATCTACCAAAATATGGGAAAGTATCACCAGCACCTAAAGCCTTTGCTCTATCTAAT
Source organism: Starmera caribaea (assembly GCA_030565045.1). Classification (NCBI taxonomy): domain Eukaryota; kingdom Fungi; phylum Ascomycota; class Saccharomycetes; order Phaffomycetales; family Phaffomycetaceae; genus Starmera; species Starmera caribaea. The sequence goes on from JAJMAV010000003.1 coordinate 197,137, forward strand.
AAATAAGGCAAGTCAAAATTTGTGGTGTTATAACCGATGATAACATCAGGATCAACTTCATTAATAAAATCTTTCCATTTAAGCAACATATCAACTTCTTCATCAAACGATAAGATTTGAGAACCTGTAATTGGAGAACATGACTTGACGGTGAAAACATTTCTAATGAAAGGTCTTGACTCTGTTGATTTTGACACGACATTAGCGATTTGAATCACGGGATCTTTATCAGCTTCTGGGAAAACACCTTTTCTACCAGCACATTCAATATCAAATGATAGGATTCTTAAAGGTGCTTTTTTCAACCATTCACCATCTGGTTGATGAGAAATCAAATCTTTATAATCTATGTAAACTTCTAATTGACATCTAGATATTCTATCATTTTCATGCACCATCTTGTATTTCCCTTTAGGTAAAGTGATCCAACTCATCCCAGTGATTTTACAATCAATCATTAATCTTAATAAAAATTGGATGTTATCAAAAGTCATTGTATTTTCTCCAGTTGCACCAAACATGTTATTCCAACTAATTGAACCTCTTTCAAAACCCGATCTTAATTTGGGTATATCTTTAGCGTTAACTGCAATAATTTTCAAAAAATTTAACTTGGTTCCACCGTTATAACCCCAAATCGATTCTTTTTCGACAACTTCAATTGAATCTAAACCTGAGTATTCTTGTTTCAAAAAACTGGTAAACTCTGGGATGAACTCTGTTCTAAAATTGACTGGAGCAGGAACATAAAAATAATGTTTAAAACCAGTAACATTACATAAAACAGAATGACCTTCTTCAGTGATCCCAAAAAATTTAACTTGTGAAGATCCATCTGTTAATGCTTCTTCCGCGTCTAATTGTTGGAAAATAATATCATGTTGTTGTGGATTGAAATCTTGAGGTAATGGGTTTCTACACCAAACTTGATCTTCAGAATTCAAGTTTTTGATATGAACTTCTTTTGACATCTTGAGCAACTCTTTTTCAAATGTGGATGGTTCTATCTTTGCCAGTGGGTTCTTCTTCACGTCTTTATGTACCACAGTGGGTGGTTGTGTTTCATTCAATGTAGTTAGTTCATCTTCGGTGGCAATTGGCAACGAATGGGCTTCGACTTTGAGTCTCTTGGACTCGTGGAGAGTTAGTGTTTCAGCGATTCTTTTATCTGTGCTCATCTTTTCCTTCTTCTGTGAAAACAACTGTGGTGGAAATGAAGACACACACACAGAGTTCAATTCGTTGATATTAGAATTTATTTCAAGTTTTATTCTACTTTTTTTTTTTTTGCTACGCGTAAATATTTGGGAAACGCGTTGATAAAGTAAACTACAAGATTTAGAACTATTCAAAGGCTTCAATTAACGAGTGTTTACAGCTATTTAATGAACGGGATCATTACACCAACACGTTCTCTGTACTCAACATACTCATCTCCAAAAAACTCCACCAAAAATTTCTCCTCGTAGACGATTCTGTTGTGGAAAAACAACCACAAGATCACAACGAACCCAATCAAGGCCACTGGGTTCAATAATAGTAGTTGAGTACCGACAGCCCACCAGAAGAACCCCATGTAGCTAGGATGCCTTAGTTTCGAGTAAATCCCATCAGTGACCAAGACATGGTTGTCTTTATCGTGAGTTGTCATTATAAGATGTGAAAAAGATTGACCTGCGTGGATCATGGCTATTGATCTGATGGTTTGACCCATCATGAGTAATGCTAGACCGAGCAGTTTGATTTTGTTGTAAGATGATTTGAAATGAGGGAAGAAATAGGACTCTATTAGGATCTCTAAGATGGCAAAAGAATGTGCAATTGTGTATGACGAGCCGTTATTGATGATGAACGAGCCACTATGGACTTTTTTGGGGTTGTATTTCGCTGTTGTGTAGAACTCTAAGAAATGGAACAGTGAAAGAGCCATGATGTAGATGTATAAGCTGCTCAAGTTCTTGTAATTGAGAGTTAACAGAGTGATGGATGAACCAAACAGGATTCCTAAGACAGCAGCAGTTGTTGCTATTTCATAGAGTGGATTTTCCTTGATATCTGGCAGTAGTTCATTTTGAGCATGTTGTTGAAGATCTATTTCTTTCTGTGATCTGCTTCTGTTGCTCATTGGGTATTAAATGGGTATTAATTGAGTTGATGAGTTGTAGTAAATTAGATGAGAAAACAAAACAACGGTGAAACACTCTGTCTTATAATATAATTAACTCTGAAGAGAAGCAATTCTTGAAACTGAACTAGCTAGCAGCTGAATATTATGAAACTGTCGAGTTATTAGTGCAACCAAATCAGAGCAGAACAATGGAAAGTGAAATTTGTGCTGCTTATTGGGAAAAATTTCAATATCAAAATGCGCCACAAGTTGTTTTATTTGGGTTTAGTTTGGTTTATTTGGTGGTTTGAGACTGGATGAAAAAGGAGTGAGTAACTTGGTAGTGGTCATAAGAGTAAGGAGAATGTGTATACCTTTTTTTTACAGTCAATAGAGAATAATTAGGAGTGTTTAAAGATGAATTAATGATATGTCACTAGCCACAGACAGGGTAAGACATTTACAAGAACCTAACGATAAACCATCAATTTTAGAGATATGAACTCAGTTGAAACTGTCAGGACCTTCTAAAACTCTTTATTATTACATTCAATTACTAACCAACCCACCACAACTTCTATAAAATGCTTTAATTAACAATCTTTCTTTAAAACATCATTGAATTCACGTGATCAGCTACAAAAAATTATTTGTATTCAAAATCAACAGAAACAAAACCAAAATTAACAGCAAAACACAGCAGTTTCAAACCAACAATCCACGTCAATTGAGCTGTTTCTCTTGCATAAGATAATTCATATATCAACCAGACACTAAAAAGAAAAAATGGGGAAAGCAGCTTCAAAACTATCAAGAGACGAACTCACCTCATTGAAAAAGACAACCTATTTCGACAGAAAAGAATTACAACAATGGTATAAAGGTTTCCTCAGAGACTGTCCCAGTGGTCAACTATCAAAACAAGAGTTTGTGAAAATATATAAACAATTCTTCCCCTTTGGAGATCCAACTGATTTCAGTAATTACGTGTTTGATGTTTTCGATGAAGAAGGCAAAGGTGTTATTCAATTCAAAGAGTTTATTAATGGACTAAGTATAACCAGTAGAGGCACCACGGAGGAGAAATTGGTTTGGGGATTCAATTTATATGATTTAAATAAAGATGGGAAAGTCACATATGAAGAAATGTTGTTGGTGGTGACGGCAATTTATAAAATGATTGGAGTAATGGTGAAATTGGAAGAGGATGAACAGACCCCTGAAGCTAGAACGGAAAAGATATTTGCATCAATGAATAAATCTACCAAAGACGAAATTTCATTGGATGAGTTTAGAGAATCTTCAAAAGTTGATCCAAGTATAATTAATGCATTGAATTTATATGATGGGTTGGTTTAGTCA